>RJWM01036837.1:0-17710 GCA_004363535.1 Dasyprocta punctata
CCCCGTAGGGTTGTCAGCATGACAAGTCAACCAGTCACCACATAAATGCCTGGTAGAGTTAGACTTGCCCAGGCTGAGTAAGTGGTAAAGAATTCCATGTTTATCCCAGCTGTCAAGTGAAGGAAAGTGTCTGCAACTTCAGCCATTGTGCATTATTCCATGTATTCAAATCCAAACCAAAAATACAGAATATGGAATCCAGAGAATGTGACTGAGAGTTCAATCCCATCTGGAGAGTATGGACTTAGCAAATAAAATAGGACCCCCCAGCGCTCAGGAAACTCATCCTGGTTATAAGCAAGCACCAAGCCCTACATCAAGTCTCAGAACTGTGTCCCATAATGTAGCTTCAGACAACCTCTAATAACCCCAGGTGACATGGGATAATAATGCTTTTCCTTCAGGGAAATGTATTCTAAACTAAGAAGTTTTGAAACTAAATATATCCGTTCCACAGTATGTGAGTATGATGGTGCACTCCAATAGTCTCAGCTACTCAGAAAGTTAAGGAAAAAGGATCACTTAAGCCCAGGAGAGCAAAGGTTACCTGGAAAGCATATTGAACCTCATTTCACAAATTAATTAATTCATTAATAACAACAAAACAGATGACAAATGTATTAAAAATATGAAATTAATATATTTGTGCTAAATTTAAGAGCAATCTACATTTGTTATTACAATGTGCAAGAAAATTTAGTATGCTAAAAACTCCAAAGTTAGCCTTGTGATATTAAATTAAACTGCAAAATTGTTTTCTTGATCTTAGACTCGTAAATTTAGTTGAAAAGTATGACATAATCCAATAGTTTGTAAATAGTAATGGAATGTTTGAGCCTTGAGATTCATTGTGACTGTTAGTTTGGTTTATTTGACAGTCTAAAGCAAAAAGATCTGCTATGGTTTGACTCTGAATGTCCACCCCACCAGAGCCTCATGGAGGTGAGCTTCTAGAGTTTATGAATGACTCATGGTCCAATGCTGGGATTATGGGTGTGAGTGCTACACCCAAGTGGGTGTGGCCTACATACACTATAAGCGAGAGAAAGAGTCTTCTCTCTGTGCTCCTCCCTCTTTGCTCTTGTTGCTTGTGCTGCTTTCTGCTGCCATGTACTGTTGCCCTCTGCCATGTGCCACTCTGCCTTGGAACCAGCTAATTATGGACTGAAACTTCCACAAACTGTGAGCAAAATAAACTCTTCCTTCCTTCACTTTGGGTGTTGGGTATTTCATCCCAGCAACGCGAGAAAAGTAACCAGCACAAAAGCAAAGCTGGAGGCATCACAATACCCAATTTCAAATTGTACTACAATACCTAAAAGAACAAAAACAGCATGATACTGGCACAAAAATAAACATATCAATGGAATAGAATAAAACAAACTGAGGTGATTACAGTCATCTGATTCTTGACATTGGAGGAAAACAATCTCTTTAACCATGGTGCTAGGTTTTCCTTTTCCCTTCCCTATATAAATCTATATATATATATATGTATATGTAAGATAACTAAAATGAACATATTGCTGAATGTATTAGTTATTGAGAAAGAACAGTTAATACTCATACGATTAGATCAATTTTACATGTCTATATCTGCTAATGTAGACAACCATTTTGAAGATAACGATACACAATTTGCAACCATTGTCAAGTTTCCATCATCCTGTTTTGTAAACCTATAATGTTACTGTTGTGCATTTACTCTAGTTGTTTGTCTCTTTTGCTTTTTGTCTTTCTTATATGTGTCTTTTTTTCTCTTAAATTAAAAAAAAAACATGGTGCTAGGAAAACTGGCTGTCCCTATATAGAAGATTAAAGCTATATTTCTATCACTAAGCCCATCCAAAAACCAATTCAAAATGAATCAAAGACCTAGGTATAAGACCTGAAACCGAAACTGCTAGAAGAAAATATAGGGAAACACTTGAAGTTGTAGGTACAGGTAAAGATTTTCTGAATAAGACTCTAATAGCATGGGTAACAATACTGAGAATCAATAATGGGATTACAGCAAGTTAAAAAGTTCTTGCATAGCCAGGGAACTAATCAACAGAGTAAAGAGCCTACAGAATGGAAGAAAATCTTAGCCAACTACTCTTCTGACAGAGGATTAATAGCTACAATATATAGAGAACTCAAAAACTTCACACCAAAAAAAAAAAATCAAATAACCCAATCAATAAATGGGCCAATGAATTGAATAGATACTTCTCAAAAGAAGTACAAGCAGTCAATAAGTATATGAAAAAGTTCAATATCATTAGCCATTACAGAAATGCAAATCAAAACTATAATGAAGTTTCATCTGACCCTGGTCAAAATAGCTATCATCAGCTGGGTACAGTGGCACAAACTTATAATCCCAGCACTCAGGAGGCTGAGGCAGGAAAATCACTGAGAGTTTGAGACCAGCCTAGACTACGTAGTGGGTTCAAAACTAGCCTGAACTACATAGCAAGACCCTGTCTCAAAAAAGAAATATATAGCTGTCATCAAGAACACACACATGAGACAGGCTCTGACCAGAAGAAAACTAGTCTGCCTTCCTGGTGACTGCACAACCAACGTGGACTCTAGGGAGAGAAAGATGTTCCTCTTGTACACCTACCAGCACGCAGGCTAAGAATCAAGGACATTCCCCCTCCCCGTCGCCCCACACACACACACCGTAAGCAACCTGCTGGTCCAGAGGAGCAGCTAATTTGATAACAACTAAGGTACACAAAGCAACTAAATGTTTGTATTGTTTGGTTGATTTTGCAGGTCTGGGGCCGGCAGTCTGAGCATCTCTTGGGAAGATGACAGTATTCAATGTAGCAAATATGGGGGATTCTCTTCTGTCTTGTCTTTGAGGCCCAATATTGTTCTCATTGTTTTGCTTTATTCTGATTTTTTTTTGTTTTGTTTTGTTTTGTTTTGTTTTTTTGCAGCACCGGGGATTGAACTCACAACCTCACACCTGCCAGGGCAGGTGCTTAAGCCACTGAGCCAAACTCCCGGCCCTATCTGATTAATTTTTTTTTTGCTTTATTTCATATTCTGTTTCTATTGGTTTTATTGTGCTTTGTTTTTGGTTTGATCTTACTATACCTGATGGAATAGTCAACTATTCTGAAAATAACAAGATATACTATAGTAGCTATTGTTTTCCTAGTATCTTTCCTTGAAGTTCTGTACCAGTTCTACTGCTTTGTTTTGATTGACTTTGTTCTGTTATGTTCTGTTGGATTTTACTATCTTTAAAATGAAAAAAGAGAGAGAGCGTAATCAGGGTATAGATATGATCAAAACTTGTTACATGCATGTACTACCACATTGAGACTCAATACTTTATAAAATTAATAAAATATATTGGGATACATATCATCTAATAAGCTGAGTAAATTTCACAAGAACCAATAACAGTGAAGCATCCTTTCTGTATATGAATCCCACAGCAGTCATCAAAAACTCATCTTGACATTGGGGTCCACATGCCAAAGGCTTGAGTCCAAAACAAGCTGCCCAAGAGACTGTAGCACCTATGCCAAAAAAAAAAAAAAAGAACTCCCACACCCTCGATTCCACTCTTGCCAAGCAAATGGACCAGGAAAAACATCTGCAGTTCCACCAGTGCCAGCCCAAGAGGCCAACAGGATGAGAGGGCGTCCATCCCGGCCACCTGCTTCCCACGCCCTCCTTCCTCTCCCCTCTCCTCTGATGCCCTGCTTCCTTCTTCTCCGTAGCACTTCTCACCATTTAATATAGCATGCATTTTATACATTTAGGTCATTATCTTTCCATGAACACTTGATGCATTAGCTTTCCATCACTATGACAAAATACCTGGAAAAACAACCTAAAGGAAGAAAGGTTTATTTTTACTTAGTTTCAGAGGTTTCTTTCCATAGTAGAGTTGATGGTTGCTTTCAGGCTTGTGATGAGGAAGAGACATCATGGTGGAAGGACACGGAGGAGGTAAGCTGCTCACCTTGTATCAGCCAGGAAACAGAGAGAGCATGCAAAAGTCCAAAAGGAAGGGACCAGGGACAAGATGTACTCTTCAAAGCCACCTCAAGTGGCCCACTTATGCCATTGGGACCCACATGAGGTTAACCGGCTCTTGATCCAATTACTTTTCTAGGCTCCACCTCTGAAACATTATTGCTCTATGTATCAAGTCCTCAATAGATGTTCTTTTGGGGTACACTTCCTACTTGTACCACAGCTCTAGAAGCAGGACTCAGCAGAACAGGGCCTTTGGCCTCATTTAGTCCCAAATCCTCAGCACCTGGAACAGGACCTGCACATGGTCTTCTCCCCATAAACAGGAGCTGCATGAAGGAAAGGGTGGCCTTTGTCTCTCACTTCTGTTTATGTGTCTTTCTCCCTACCTAGAATGAAAGAGCCTTGAGCTCAGGAGCTACCTTACTTACCATTCAATCTCCTTGCCCAGTACTATGTCCAGAAAAAAAGAAGGATCCAAACTATGTAAAAGTGAATTCCTGTTGGAAGGAAGGTATGACCTCTGAAATCAAGCAAAGTTGAAATTCTGGGCCTACTCTTATGGCACCTTGAACAAGTTACTCAAGATCTTTAAGTTTAGCCAGGCATGGTGGCACACACCTGTAATTCCAGCACTTGGGAGACTGAGATAAGAAGACCCCAAGATTGAGGCAATCCTGGGCTACATAGCAAGTACTACATAATAAGACCCTGCCCTGAAGAAGGGAGAGGGAGAGCTCTGAACTTTAGTTTCTTTAGCTGGCAATGGGTATAATAGTACTTTATTCCATTCTGTCCTTGCAGGAGTTAAACAGATTGAAAGTATCTAATGTTGAGCCTTTACTCAAAGTCCTTTTCAAGGTCAGTGCTTAGTAAAAATCAATTCCTTCACTTTTTGCCTCCTCCACTTGCTTCAGAGAAAGCTCTACTCCCCCATCAAGCTTCAGGTGCTTGACCTGATTTTACTTCCCTGCAGAGTGATAGGAATCAACACCAGGCCAAGATGGAAAGGCCAGAGAAAGACCCAAGCCTGTTGTGGTTTCATTTAGCGGGTGGGAGCAGAAGAACGAATTTTCCAGTGGGAGCTTGGAGACACCAACAATTTGAGGAACTGAAAGGGCAGGAAGTGAAAGGAGATGTGGGCTTAGAAGGGTCCCTAATTCATAAAAAATGAGGAAGCCAGGAGCACCAACAGGAATCAGCAAGGGAGGAGACTCACCCTGAGGACAAGAGTCAAGATGGCCTGGCTCCCCCTGCTGGACCAGGCCAGAGCCAGCCAATTCAAGAGTCATCTCCAAGTCAGTACATCCATGAGCCCAAACTCCAGGCCTACTGCCAATCTATTCTCAGGTCAGTTCCAGCAGAGTGAAAAACTGCGAGTCCTATGGGACCAAAATGAAGAGCTGAGGGCCCTACAGGATCAAATCATAAAACGATTTCCCTGATCTCTGCTGCCTTTTTTTCATCGTTGTTTTTCACTCCTGGTCTCTGTCTTTCTCTATGTATCTATTTTACCCTATGTCTTAACTTCTCCTTCTTGGGTCCCTTTCTGCTTCTCTCTGGTTCATTCTCTCATGTTTCACACAGCAGGTAGTTGTTAGGCATCAATTTAGGGGGAGAATTTCTTTTTAGTTTATTAGTACATGTGTGTAGTACATAATCATTACATTCCTCACGGGAAACTGGTATGTGTACACAGTACATCCTGACTTCTTCTTTCATCTCCTTTCCCTTTTCTCCCTCCCCACTCCCCCATCTCTTTGATCCCTTTGCATTTTTTATACATGTTAGCAGTTAGGGGAGATTCTGAGCCCTGTTAAAGTCTTCAGAAGGGAAATCAGAGATGTGAATCAAAATTATACAATATCCCAGCTGGTAGGGAACAAGGCTTCTCCCTGTCACCAGATTTCATCCATTCAGAGGAAACTGGTGCCCAAAGAGATAAACTCTGTGGAGATGGGAAAGGGACCTGGGAATGGGAAGATGGGAGGGGAAGAAAAGGAAAAGTAAAAGGGATCAATATTCAATATGCAGGGAACTATCCCTGAGGCCCATGGGGACCAGGAGTCTGCACCTGGTGACCCACAGTCATCCAGGCGCTCTCAGTGAAACCCTCAGGGACTGGAAAGTTGCACCCAGTGACCCAACACATCCTGGAACTATCTCTGAGTCCCACAGGGACCGGGAGTCCATGAACAGTGACCTGCAGTCATCCAGAAGCCCTCAATGAGGCCCACAGGGATTGAGAATATGCACCCAGTGACCCACAGTCATCTGAGAATCCTCAGTGAGACCCTCGGGGACTGGGAGTCCACTCCCGGTGACCCTCCACATCCAGGAACCATCTCTGAAGCCCACAGGGAGGGAGTCTGGGCCCAGAGACCCACAGCCATCAGCAGCCCTCAGCAAGGCCCACTGCCAGATGGGCTGCCAGTGCAAGGAACAACTACAACTTGACATCCAGCTGATTCAGAGGGAAACAGGAAAATACCAAAATGAAAAAAAAAATGCAATCTCAAACTTCCAGCCCATCCAGATGAAGTACAGGAGACATACACATGTATTAAATTGGAAACCACAAACCTGAAATTTCTGTAGTGATAGCAACGGACATAAAGAAACAACTCCAGGAAGCAATAATGAAAATTAGATCAGAAGTAATCTCTCAGGTAAAAACAGAAATGATAAACACAATGAAAGAATTGGTGAGTATATCCAAAGAAGATATAGATAAAAACTAGAGGAGTATAGGGAAATGATTAACACCTTGAATGAACAATACAGGAAACAATTAGAATACATGAAACAGATTCAAGGAGATATCCAGGAAACTAAAAATTCCATTGAAAGCTGACAAAACTGCATAAATGAAATTGAAGACTGACTCTCAGACCTTAAAAACAGAACTGCAGCTAGTGATCATGAAAGGAAAAATCTCTTAAAAATAGCAAGGAATCAGAAAATAACAATTCAACAGCTGCAAGATGATGCAAAGAGAAACAATAGAAGCCTAATAGGTGTCAATGAAAAAGGAAACAACATTAATGACATAAAAAGACTATTTGCATAAGTAACAGCAGAAAATTTCCCAAACATGGGAAAATAACCTGACATACAGATAATTGAGGCATACAGAACTCCAATTATCCAAACCAAAATGAACCTACACCTCGACACATTATAATCAAGTTCTCAAAAATTCAGCATAAGAACAGAACATTAAAAGCTGCTAGAGAAAAGAAACAGATCACCTATAAGGAAAGCCTATCAGAATCATGGCAGATTTTCAACACAAACCATCAAGTCAAGAGCATGCAGTAAAATATTTCAAGTACTGAAAGAAAACAACTTCCAACCCAGATTGAGGTAACCTGCAAAACTATCTTTCAAAATCGATGGAGAAATAACATACTTCCATGACAAACAACTGAAGAACTTCATGACCATCCAACCTACCCTACAAAGAGTACTGAAAAACATTTTAGAAAGAGATAAAATTAACCACAATTCCAAGAACAACAACAGAAACCAACAAGCAGGAAAAGTGACTAAACAGAGGGAAAAAAGTAGGGAACCAACAGCAGAAAGATAATATGACAATACATGTCAGTTATAGCGTTTAACATAAATGGCCTCAATTCACCAATGAAAAGAAACAGACTGGCAGAGTGGATCAAGAAACAAAATCCAATAATATGCTGTATACAAGAAATATTTTTAACTCAAAAGGAAATTTATAGACTGAAAGTCAAAGGACAGAAAACAATACTCTATGCAACAGGAACCCAGAAAAAAGCAGGAGTAGCTATTCTGTTTGCAAATAATGCGAACTTCAAACCAAGAATGATCAAAAGAGATTAAGAAGGTCACTACACACTTGTTAGGGGAAAACTTCAAGAGGAAGGGGTAACAATCATAAATATACATGCACCAAATATGGGAGCACCCAACTATGTAAGACAGATATTAATAGACATGAAAAATCAAATAAGCAAAAATACAATTATAACAGGGGACCTTAACACTCCATTGTCATGAAGAGACAGATCAACTAGACAAAAAATCAGCAAAGAAATAACAGAACTGAGTCAAACAAATGGACCTTGTAGATGTGTACAGGGTGTCCCACCCAACAACATCAAAATACATGTTTGTCTCAGCTGCATGTGGAATGTTCTCTAAAATAGACCACATACTAGCTAATAGAACATGCTTCAGTAAATGCAAAGGAATTGAAACTATCTCATGTATATTATGTGACTGTAGTGCAAATGAAATCAGAAATTAATGACCAAAGAAACTGCAAAAGCTCCATAAACACATGGAAATTGGCACCCCACTGTACAAACAATGGGTTTCAGAGGAAATTAAAGAAGAAATTAAACAATATATAATCAAGTGAAAATGCAAATACAATTTACAGGAACCTGTGGGACTCAATAAAAGCAGTCTTCAGAGGGAAATTTATAGTGGTAAATTCTCATATCAGGAAAACGAAACAAGCACAAATAAATGATCTAATGCTGCACCTCAGATTTCTAGAAAAAGAACATCAAGTCAAGTCCAAAGCCCAAAGAATAATGGACGTTATAAAGATCAGAGCAGAAATTAACTCAACTGAGACTAAGAAAACAATACAAAGAATTAATGAATCGAAAGTTGGTTCTTTCAAAGAATAAATAAAATTAATAAACCCCTATCCAACATTACCATAAAAAGGAAAGAAAAAACTCAAATTCATGCAATAAGGAATAAAAAGTGTAAATCACTACAAGATCCTGTGGAAAAACAGAAGATCATCAATATCTACTTTGAAAACCTTTACTCTCATAGGATGGAAAAAACAGAAGAAATGGACAGATTCCTAGAAACATATGAATTGCCAAAGCTAGATCAAGAAGATATAAAACGTCTAAATAATCCAGTATCAGTTAATGAAATTGAAACGTAATTAAAAATTTACCGAAAGAAAAAGGCCGGGTCCTGATGGAGTCATAGCTGAATTCTACAAGAAATTTAGAGATGATTTAATACCAATACTCCTTAAACTCTTTAATGAAATTAAAAGGGAAGAAATTCTCCCTAATTCATTCTGAGAGGTAAATACTATCCTGATACCAAAACCAGAGAAAGACCCAACCAGAAATGAAAATTACAGGCCAATCTCTCTATGAGTACAGGTGCAAAAATCCTCAATAAAATACGGGCAAGCAGAATGTAGCAAGTCATCAAGAAAATTATACACCACAACCACGTGGGATTCATCCCAGGTGTGCAGGGATGGTTCAACATATTCAAATCAATAAATGTAATATATTGTATTGACAGTGTGAAAAATAAAAATCACATGATCATCTTAATAGATGTAGAAAAAGCTTTTGATAAAGTCCAACACTCATTCATGATAAAAGCCCTACAGAAAATTGGAATAGATAGTCTTTACCTCAATCTGATAAAAGCCATCTGTCATGGGCCTGGGTCTTCAGTTGGACTCATGCAGGACATTGCCGTGGGATCCAGGCCCTTGGCTGAATATTCTGAGCCTTTAGTGCTGTGGGCAGATTTTCCTGCACTTTCTTGTGTTTAACTCTGGGTGACCATCACAAAACAGTATTATTAATTCTGTGTCCTGTACGTAATTGTTCTTCCTTTAACCCCTGACTACAATGCCATCTATGACAAACTAATAGCCAATAACATACTAAATGGTCAAAAACTGAAACTTTCACTCTAAAATCAAGGTTGTCCCCTATCACCACTTCTATTCAATATAGTTCTGGAAATATTAGCCAGAACAATTAGACAAGAGAGAGAAATAAAAGGAATAAAGATAGAAAAGGAAGAAGTTAAATTATCATTATTCGCAGATGACAGGATACCCTACATAGAAGACCCCCAAAACTCCATCAACAGACTTCTAGACTTAATAAGCAAATTCAGCAGTGTAGATGGGTACAAAGTCAATACTCAGAAGTCAATAGCATTCCTGTACACAAACAACAAACTCACTGAGAGAGAAATTAGGGAAACCACACCCTTTACAATAACATCAAAAAATGAATACTTAGGAATCAATCTAAGAAAGTAAGAGAGTTATACATTGAAAATTACAGTACCCTTCCAGACATGGTGGCACACATCTGTAATCCCAGCACGCAGGAGGATTATTGCAAGTTCGAGACCAGCCTGGGCTACAAAGTGAGCTCAAGGCCAGGCTGAACTGCATATCGAGACCCTGTCTCAAAAAGACAAAAAGAAAAGAAAAGAAAAAGAAAATTACTGTACTCTGAAAAAAGAAATTAAAGAGGAATTCAGAAAATAGAAAGATATCCCTTGCTCATGGACAGGAAAAACCAACATCGTGAAAACGGCCATACTCCCAAAACTGTTACACAGATTTAATATACTCCCAACCAAAATACCATTAGCATACCTCACAGATCTAGAGAAAACATTCTGAAAATTCATATGGAACCATGAGAGGCCTAGAATAGCAATGGCAATCCTGGGTAACAAAGGCAAGACAGGAGGCATCACAATCCCAGACTTGAAATTATACTACAAAGCTGCTTTTAAAAAAGCAGCATGATATTGGCAAAAAAAAAAAAAAAGAGACCTGAGGATCAATGGAACAGAAAAGAAGATACAGACACAACTACAAACACACTCAGTCATCTTATTTTTGACACAGGGGCCAAACATGTTCACTGGAAGAAAGACAGCCTCTTTAATAAGTGATGCTAGAAAAACTGGCTTTCCACATGCCAAAGACTTAAACTAGACCCATGCCTATCACCATGCACTAAAGTCAAAATGGATCAAAGATCTAAATATTAAGACAAAAACACTAAATCTACTGGAAGACAAAGTAGGTAGAAATCTTGAGGACATAGTGGTAGGCAAAGAGTTAATGAACAAAAACCAAACTGCACGGAAAGTACTTCAAAGAACTAACAACTGGGATCTTACTAAAAAGTTTTTGCACATCGAAAGAAACCACCAAGAGTGAAAAAGAAACCCCACTGAGTGGGAAAAGGTTTTTGCCAACTGTCCCTCAGACAAGGACTTTTATCTATTTTATTTTATTTTTTTGCGGCACCGGGGATTGAACTCACAACCTCGCGCCTGCCAGGGCAGGCGCTTAAGGCACTGAGCCAAACTCCCGGCCCTAAGGACTTTTATCTAGAACATAAAAAGAATTGAAAAAAATCAGGCCCCTCAAATTTAAAGACCCAATCCAAAAATGGGCATCTGAGATAAATACACACTTTCAGATGAAGAAATATAAATGGCAAATAAATGTATGGAAAAATGTTAAACATCATTGGTCTTTCGAGAAATGCAAATTGAAACAACACTGAGATATCATCTCACTGCAGAAAAAATGGCTAACATCAAGAAATTAACCTATAACAAATGCTGGCGGAGCTGTGGGGAAAAAGGAACCCTTCTCCATTTTGGGGAGTGTAGACTGGTACAGCCACTGTGGAAATCAGTGTGGAGATTCCGCAAAACATTAGGATTAGAGGTTCCATTCAACTCAGCTATTCCCCTTCTGGGTATTTTCCCAGAAGAATTGAAAACATCATACCTCAGTGATACATGTGCACCCATGTTTATAGCTGCACAATTTGTAATAGCCAGATCTTGGAAACAGCCCAAATGCCTATAAACTGAGAAATGGATAAAAAAGATGTGGTATTTTTACATACCGGAATACCACTCAGCCATAAGGAAGGATAAACTCGAGGCTTTTTTATAGGTAAATGGATGCAACTTGAGACCATACTCATAAGTGAAATAAATCAGACTCGCATGTGTAAACACTGCATTGTCTCACTAGTGTAAAAAACTGAAAGAGTAAATAAAATCCAAAAGTTATAGTAGATGCAGTAAAAGGGAAAGAAACTGCTTAAGGGAAAATTATATTGTTTGATCAATCTTACATGCCTGTATCTGGTAGCCTGAGCAATTACTTTGAGGATAACAATGTGCAGTATAGCAACCATCGTCAAATTCCTATCATCTTGTTTTGAAACCCTATATCATCATTGTTTTTTGTTGTCGTTGTCGTCATTTTGATTTTGTTGTTGTTTTAATTGTTTGAGCCTTGATTTTTCTGTTTTTTTCTCTTTAAAAAATGATTCAATATGCATACCTATGAATCTCCCACTATGAATGTATTTATGTATTATGTATAGCAAACACATACTAATAAAAAAACTGCTTGCATTTGTAACTTACTAGTCGTACTAAGGTCAGTAGAGTCACTGGTGGAAAAAAGGAGGTAGAATTTGGAGCAAAAAACCCCAGGAGCTCTCTATAGCTACATCACCACAGTTCTTCCCTCTTCTCAGCACCTTTCAAAAGTGTTCTGATTATTGGAGAATTCCGCATAGGATCTTTGAGATCACAGGTCACAGAGAAGGAAGACTCATGACACTCTTGCCCAGTGCTCTGTCCCAAAGTTTAGATGAGCAACTTAGAAATGCTTTTGCTAGCTGGGTGTGGCGGCACACGCCTTTAATCCCAACACTTGGGAGACTGAGGCAGGAGGATCATTGTGAGTTCGAGACCAGCCTGGGCTACAAACCAAGTTCAAGGCTAGCCTGAACTGCATAGTGAGACCCTGTCTCAAAAAATAGGGCTGGGAATTTAGCTCAGTGGCATAAGCGCCTGCCTGGCAAGAACAAAGTTGTGAGTTGAATCACTGGTACCAAAAAGAAAAAGAAAGAAAGAAAGAAAGAAAGAAAGAAAGAAAGAAAGAAAGAAAGAAAGAAAGAAAGAAGGAAGGAAGGAAAGAAATGCTTTTGCTTGAAGAAATAATTATTTTTAAAATAATTGCTTTGGAGGGCCAGGAGTTTGAGTGGCTTAAGTGCCTGCCTGGCAGGCGTGAGGTTGTGAGTTCAATCCCCACTGCCAGAAAACAAGAAAATATCTGCAAAATAATTGTTTTGGTTTTGTGAGACTGGGTCTCACTGTCTAGTTCAGGCTGGCCCTGATCTCACTACATAGCTTAAGCTGCCCTTGAACTTGCATCAGACCACCTGCCTCAGCCTTAAGAGTTCTGGGATTACAGGCATGTACCCCATGCCTGGTTTTAAGTAGGAAAAATGTGGACAAGGATATAAAGCATCCAGAACTCTCTTACACTACTGATGGGAATGAAAATGGTAAATTCACTTTGGAAACCTGTTTGGCAGCATCTACCAAATTCAAATGTCCATGTCCAGAGGTTTATCCAACAGAAACTTATCCAAATTTTTACCAAAATACATGTATAAGAATGTCCATAAGAGCGAGGCATGGTGGTACATGTCTGTAATTCTAGTGCAATGGCAAGCAGAAACACCAAAACAACACCCAGGATTTGGAGGCAGATTTATTTTATATCAACAGGCACCAATCAGGATCATTTCCAAAATATCAATCCCTGATCTCTGGTGGTTTGGCGCTTACTGGGATAAGCAAGCAGGAAGAACAGAACAGAGTACTTAGCTGTCTTTGATTGGGTCTTACAGTATGCGTCACAGTGACCAGCTGTTTCTAGGAGACAGAAGTAACAGGAACTGTAACAGGAACTGTTACCTGGGCAACTAACAAACTGGCTGGCGGGGTAGGGGAGCTTTTTCTGCTATGCCAACACTTGCAAGGGCTGAAGCAGGGGGATTGCTGAGAGTTCAGGACCAGCCTGAACTACGCAGCAAGACCCAGTCTCAAAAAAAAAAAAAAAAAGGAATGTCCATGACAGCAATCTTCATTATAATAACCCCAAATGAGACACTGCCCAAATGTCCATCAAAAGTATTGGATAAATACTTTGGGGTACCCATGCACACAATTAAATACTACACAGCAGTGATAATAAATCATCTACAATCATCTGCAGCAGATAAATCTACAACGATACCTATAAAGAACTGAAAAAAAAAATTAGGCCCCCCAAATTGAAAGACCCAACCCAAAAGTGAGCATCTGAGATGAATACACACTTCTCAGATGAAGAAATATAAATGGCAAATAAATGTAAACATCATTGGTCATTCAAGAAATGCAAATTAAAACAACACTGAGATAGCATCTCACTGCAGAAAGAATGGCTAGCATCAAGGCATTAACCAATAACAAATGCTGGCAGAGCTGTGGGGGAAAAGGAACACTCATATATTCTTGGTGAGAGTGTAGACTGGTACAGCCACTGTGGAAATCAGTATGCAGATTCCTCAAAACACTAGAATTAGAGGTTCCATTCGACCCAGCTATTCCCCTTCTGGGTATTTTCCCAGAAAAATTGAGAACATCATGCCACAATGATATATATGCACCCATGTTCATAGCTGCACAATTTGTAATAGCCAGATCTTTCAAACAACCCTAATGCCCAACAACCCAGGAATGGATAAAAAAGATGTAATATTTTTATACAATGGAATACTATTCAGCTATAAATAAGGATAAACTCAAGGCTTTTATAGGTAAATGGATGCAACTTGAGACCATACTCACAACTGAAATAAATCAGACTCACAATCATATGATTAGATCAAGTTTACATGTCTATATCTGTTAATATAAACAACCATGTTGAAGGTAATGATATGCAATATTGCAACCACTGTCAAATTCCTATCATCTTGTTTTGTAAACCTATAATGTTACTATTGTGGATTTGCTGTTGTCGTTTGTTTGTCTCTTTTGCTTCTTGTCTTTCTTATATGTGTCTTTTTTCTCTTAAATAAAAAAAAATCAGACTCACAGGTGTTAACATTGTATTGTCTTCCTAGTGTAAGAAACTGAAAGAGTAAATAAGATCCAAAGCCTATGACAGCTATTGTGAAGTGGGAAGAAGCTGCTCAAAAGGAAAGAACAACTGAGATGGGGGAAATGAAAAAAGAAGGAAGAAAAAAGAAAAGAATATATATATATACAAGATAGCTAAGATAATTATACCACTAATTTCTATTAGTTATTGAAAAGAAAGTTTCATGCTTATATTGTTTGATCAGTTTTTCATGTCTATATCTTGTAACCTGAGCTACTACTTTGAAGATAACAATACACAATGTATTAACCATTGTTAATCTATTATCTTGTTTTGAAATTTTGTATCATTGTTATTGTTTTTTTCTCTTTAAAATAAAAAGAAGTCCACAATGATGAGCAACAGAAATCAGCGCAAAAGTATGTATGACACAGTTCTGTTTACTCAAGAGCACAAAACTGACCCATGCTGCTACAAGTCAGAGAGAGCAGTAATAACTGAAAGGAGACACAGTGGGATCCAGGGACTTTGTTTCACGTTTGGGTTTCTGATTACGTATGTGTTCAATCTGTGACATTTGACTTAAGCATGTTTCTGCATATCTATGGTATGGTCATGTATCACTTAACAATAGAGATATATTTTGGTAAAGGTATCATTGGGTAATTTAATCATTGTGTGATCATGGTAAACTCATACTCTCAGACAGCTACAAAATCATAAGCAATATAATCGGGGACGACTATCTTATTGCAGTTTGTTTTTGATCAAAACATCATTGTGAGCTATAGATTATGAATGCACTTTTTAGAAAGCTTTTTAAATGGTGGTTCTTCAAAAAATATTTTTAATTACAGTAAAAGTCCACCTCTAGGTATATATCAAAAGGCTTGAAAGCATGGATTCAAGGAAATATTTATATACCCATATTTATAGCAGTACTGTTAACATGTATTATATATTATAGGGGATATAGCTCAGTGGCACAGAACCTGCCTGGCAAGTGCAAGGTAGTGAGTTCAATTCCTGTACCAAAAAAAAAAAAAAAATCCAAAGTTAGAAGCCACCAGGTGCCCCCTAATAGCTAAAGAAACAAAATGTGATACATACATACAATGGGATGTTACTCAGTGTGGCAGTGGGGGGGGTTGTTGTTGTTGTTGTTTCGGTTTTGTTTGTTTGAGACAGGATTTCACCCTGCAGTTCAGGCTAGTTCAACTCACTAGGTACCCCGGGCTGGCCTAGAATTCTCAGCAATCTTCCTGCCCTGCCTCAGCCTCCTGAGTGCTGGAATTACAGGAGTACACGACCACATCCAGCTTACCCAGCATTTTTTTGTTTTTGTTTTTGTTTTTTGTACTGGGGATCCAGCTCACGACCTCAGGCTTGCCAGGCAGGTGCTACTCAGCTTTGTGAAAAAGGAAATTCTAGCGTATGCTATAATGCAGATGAACCTGAAGCTATTACACTAAGTGAGATAAGCTAGTCGCAAAAGGACAAATTTTGTGATTCCATTTTTATGAAATACCTACAGTAGTCAAAATCATAGAGACCAAGTAGAATGGTGGTTACTAGGGATTCGGCCAGGGTAAATTGGGAAGTTATTGTTTAATGGAATACTACACAGAGTTTTAATTTTGCAAAGTGAAAAGTTCTGTGGATAGTTGCACAATATGAATTTAATGCCACTGACCTATACTTTAAAACAGTTAACATGGTAACTATTTTGTGTATTCACCACAATTTTTTTTTTTTTTTTTTTTTTTTTTTTTTTTTTTTTTGTGGCACTGGGAATTGAACTCACAGCCTCGCACCTACCAGGGCAGGCGCTTAAGCCACTGAGCCAAACTCCCAGCCCTGGTTTTTTGAGGCAGGGTCGCACCATGTAGCTCAGGCCAGCCTTGCGCTCGCGTTGTAGCCCAAGCCGGCCTCGAACTCACAACGCTCCGCCTACCTCAGCCTCCCGAGTGCTGGGATTAAAGGCGTGCGCCACGATGCCCGGCTTCACCATAATTTTTAATTTTAAAAATTTAATTACTGCAATGGGTATTAAACATCACTTCATGTTTTAGGAGCGCTTTCGTTACCTAGTCTTTTTGCAGTGCCACCGTGCGGTCCCAGCTGCAGGCGCCAGGCGCTCCCCGCACCCCAGGTTCTCACCAATAGTGCGGTGTTCTGCCTCTCTGAGGAGAAATATTAAGCATGTTTCAAGAACAGAACCTCTGAGAACAACTAGGAAACATTTTCCTCCTACCATTTTTCTTTTATTAACTTTTTTAGCTCCAATCACACAGCCTCACTGGTTACTCTTAGAGTGAATAAAGAATGGCAAAGACCCCGAAGTTGTCCAGACAGCTTTAGCATCAGACAAGTGGCGACTTCTCTCTCTCTCCGTCCCAGAGTTACAGAACTGGAGTTAGGAAACCAGGACGACTGCGTTTCCAGGGCGCGGGTTTCTAACTCCGCGATGGGAGGCCTCTTGGGTCTGACCTTCCCAGGGACTAGCGCTTCATGCGGTCTGCAGTTCTTCCTCTCCGACAGCCCTCTCTGCGGCCCTTCTCCCTTCGAGTCACATGGGGCTGTGGGGAGGCGGCGAGCAAGGGCCGCGACCCCGACGCAGCAGCTCCGCCCTCCCGCAGGACAGGCCCGCCCGCGGGCAACCCCTGCGCCGAGGTCGCTGTCGCCCGGACGGTCTCAGCCTCACCGCCACACGGCTGTCTTGGCACCCTGCCGCTGGAGAAACTCCCGCCGCAGAGCCGCGGAACTGTCTCATATCAGGATTTTAGAGCCTCGCTTTCCAAGGGTGCAAGCTGGCCTGAGGGCGGCGTGACAGCCACTGGCCGCGAGCAGGGAGGGGACGGCTGGGCAGCGCCTCTGCCCCTTTCCGGAGTCCGCGCCTCAGACGGGGTTTGGGGAGGGGCTGTCCTGCTGCCCTCTCGGCGCTGGCCCGCGCACGGTGAA
>RJWM01036838.1:0-17871 GCA_004363535.1 Dasyprocta punctata
AATTGGTTTATTCAGCAGCTTTACATCTTCTTGACTCAGCTTTGGTAATTCATAGGTTTCTTGGAATCTGTCCATTTCTTCTGTGTTATCAAATCTATGTGAGTAAAGGTTTTCGCAGTAGGTGTTGATGATCTTCTGTATTTCCTCCAGGTCTGTAGTGATTTCACCCTTTTCATTTCTTATTGCATGAATCTGAGTTTTTTCTTTCCTCTTCTTGATAAGGTTGGCTAGGGATTTATCAATTTTATTTACTCTTTCAAAGAACCAACTCTTGGATTCATTAATTCTTTGTATTGTTTTCTTAGTTTCAATTGCATTAATTTCTGCTCTAATCTTAATAATTGCCTCCCTTCTTTGGGCTTTGGACTTAACTTGCTCTTCTTTTTCTAGAAGTTTGAGGTGCAGCATTAGGTTGTTTATGTGTGTTCTTTCCATTTTTCTAATTTGGGAGTTTAGTGCTATAAATTTCCCTCTGAGGACTGCTTTCATTGTATCCCACAGATTCCAGTAATTTGTATTTGCATTTTCATTGAATTTTAGATATTGCTTAATTTCTTCTTTAACTTCTTCTGTGACCCATTGCTTATTTAGGAGAGTATTATTTAATTTCCATGTGTTTATGCGATTATTGTAGGTTTTTTGGTCATTCATTTCCAATTTTACTGTGCTGTGGTCAGATAATATGCATGGAATTATTTCAGTTCCTTTGCATTTACTTAAGCATGTTTTGTGGGCAAGTATATGATCTATTTTAGAGAGTGACCCTGTGCAGCTGAGAAGAATGTGTATTCTGATGTTGATGGTTGGAATACTTGGTACATGTCTACTAGGTCCATTTCTTCACAAGTTTGATTCTGTTCTGTCATTTCTTTGCTGATTTTTTGTTTGGTTGATCTGTCTCTCTGTGACAGTGGGGTGTTAAGGTCCCCTGTTATAACTGTATTATTGTTTGTTTGGTTTTTCATATCTATTAAGAATTGTCTTACATAGTTGGGTTCTCCCATATTCGGTGCATATATATTTATGATTGTAATCTCTTCCTGTTGAAGTTTTCCCCTCACAAGTAAGTAGTGACCTTCTTTATCTCTTTTGATCATTTTTGGTTTGAAGTTCACATTGTCTGCAAACATAATAGCTACCCCTGCTTTTTTCTGGGTTCCTGTTGCATGGAGTATTGTTTTCCAGCCTTTGAGTTTTAGTCTGTGAGTTTCCTTTTGAGTGAAATGTGTTTCTTGTACACAGCATATGGTTGGGTTTTGTTTCTTAACCCACTCTGTTAGTCTGTTTCTTTTTATTGGTGAGTTGAGACTGTTTACATTGATTGATACAACTGATATGTACTGGCTCATCCCTGTCATGATATCTTTCTGTTGATGGTTTTCTACATTTTCTGTTTAATTATTTGCCCTGCTTAGTGGTTTCCTTTTGTTGTTATTCTTAAGATTTTGGCTATCTTTGTCTCTTTCTAGCGTGTCTTTTAGTACTCTTTGGAGTGTTGGTTTGGTGGCCATAAATTTCTTCGGTTGTTCTTTGTCATGAAAGTATCTTATTTCTCCATCAATTTTTAAGGATAGTTTTGCAGGGTACATCAATCTGGGTTGAAAGTTGTTTTCTTTCAGGATTTGAAATACTTTACTCCAAGCTCTTCTTAACTTAAAGGTTTGTGTTGACAAGTCTGCCATGATTCTGATAGGCTTTGCTTCACAGGTGATCTGTTTCTTTTCTCTGACAGCTTTTAGTATTTTGTTCTTGTGCTGTATTTCTGATACCCTTATTATTATATGTCTGGGTGAAGATTTATTTTGGTTATGTTTAATTGGGGTTCTGTATGCCTCAGTTACGTGTATTTCAGATTTTCTTCCCATGTTTGGAAAGTTTTCTGCT
Organism: Dasyprocta punctata; assembly: GCA_004363535.1. NCBI lineage: Eukaryota > Metazoa > Chordata > Mammalia > Rodentia > Dasyproctidae > Dasyprocta > Dasyprocta punctata. Next base: position 1,885 of record RJWM01036838.1, read on the forward strand.
ATTATTTCTGTGAATAGCCTTCATAGGTCATTAGTATTGACCCCTGCTTTTTCATTGATGCCTATTAATCTTATGTTATTTCTCTTGGAATCATCTTGCAGCTGTTGAATTGTTGTTTCTTGGTTCCTTACTATTTTTAAGAGATCTTTTCTTTCATGGCCATGATCTCCCATGCTGTCTTCAAGATCTGAGATTCTATCTTCAGCTTCATTGAAGCGGTTTTTCAAACTTTCCATGGAATTTTTTCATTTCCTGCATTTCCCTTTGTATCTGTTTCATGCATTCTGTTTGTGTCTTATATTGTTCATTCAAAGTTTCAATCATTTTCTTAAGTTCTTCTATTTTTTTATCTTGCTCTTGTTTAGATACACAGATTTCAATAATGATTCTTATTTCATTTTTTAGCTGAGAGAATATTTCTGATTTGAATTTCTCTATAGCTTCATCAAGCTGCTTCTTTACTGCATTTTCTATCATTTCAGAAAGTTCAGTTGTGTGACTCCCACTGTCTTCCATTTCAGTGTCTCTTGGGTTTGTTCTCAGTGGGCTGGGGGACTGAGACTGCCTCTTGGTCTTTCATTTTGTCATTTTCTTCTAGAGCCTATGTAGCTCTGTGTCCTGCGAGGCTGACTGTGCGTTCCCCTGGTGGGTCATGCTGAGCCGTTGGACCCAGTAGAGCTGGATCCTGTGGGCAGCAAATGAGGGCGGCCTCCTGGGGTATGCGGGTGGAGCCCCTGCCTTCCCAGGTGGGGGCTAAGGCCTCCCGGTCCCAGGGAGCTAGGCAGAGTGTACCCCGGAGTGTGGCGCCACCCTGACCCTAAGTCTGGCTGCAAGGATTTCAGGGGTTCCACTGTACCAGGCAAGCCTGGGCGAGTCCTAGGCCTACAGTGCTGGGGCCTTGCTTCTCGCTGGGTGGGGCCTGCCGTGAGCTCTAAGATGCAGAGCAGGCCACTCCACTGAAGTATGGAGCTCACGTGCACTCTGCACTCTGGTGGGGGGAGCCCAAGCTCCCCAAGGCCCTGTAGCTATGCTGGTCAGTCCCTGATGAGCAGCTCTGGGGTCCTGGGCTGGGCTGGGCTGAGTACCTCTGTGTCCTGAGAGGCTGGCCGGGCATTCCTCTGGTGGGTCGCGCTGAGCCGCGGGACCCGGTAGAGCTGGATCTTGTGCACAGCAAGTCTACTAGAAGCTCTTTTAAGGACCTTACAGTAGCTTGTGAATTCACTGGTTATTACCACTGTGAATTAATAAAACAGAGACCACATGACCCGTTTAAGTGTTTGGGAGTAAAGAGTAAATTTATATAGAAAAAGAAGGAAACTCAGAAAACCAACAGCCTCCCCCTTTTGGTGAACTTCATGCTCAGTTTCTCCGACATTTCCCTCCGCATGCAAATTCCTGGAGGACCCCTGGGAAATGCACATTTTCAGTGTGTTGATTGTTTCCTGGTGTTGCTTCAGGGACTGCAGAGAATTTCGCAGCTACTTCTGTGTGTCTATGTTCTTCACAGGGAAACATGAAACGATTTCCATCAGAATTGGAGGCGCAGTCATTTCACAATTGCTCCGTGGTCACAACTGACAAGGGATGGCTCCTGTGATGAGCTCAGAACCGAGTGCTGTGCCTTACCATGTTCACCATGTCCTGGATATCGCTGCGGAGCTGGTCCTGCTCTGCCTGCAGGCTGTCGCGCAGCTGGCTCAGGGCCTCCTTCTCCCGGGCCAACCTCCGCACTTCTTCCAGGGTCTGCTGCAGCCTCTGGGTCACCAGCGCCTTCACCTCTTCTGTAGCCCGAAGCCCAGCATCTCTCCTCTCTAACTCTTCTTTCAGGTGCTCCACCTCATGCAGCCTCTCCTGCGTCTCGGCTGTTTTCTGCTGAAGCTGCGGGCTGCTGTGAGAAAGCTGTCAGAGAAGACAGAGTGGGGGGATGCAGTGAGGGTGGAGCGTCCACAGCACATGCGCAAATCAAACCCAAGGCCCAGCAGCATTTCTCAGAGAACATTTTGCACCAACCAACCTCAGTTTTCACATCGTCCAAACTCAAATGAAGGTTTCCTGCTTCTCTGCAGAGATTTTCCACTTGCTGATTCATTCTCTCATTCTCCTCTTGGACCATTTTATATTTTGATCCAATTCCATACAAAGGATTTTTCAATCTTCAAGTTCTTGCTCGGTGTCACAATTCATCTGGGTGGTGGCCAGGTCCTCTCTAGTCTTCCCAATTTCCTCAAGTAACCCTTGGATTCTGCTGTCCTTCCAGGTCACTTCAGAGCACAGCCCATCTCTTTCTGACGTTACCATACAGAGCTCCGCCAAGCGATCGCGTATCTACAGGACAGAAATAAGAGGCGGGCGTGTTAGCAATGCAGGACAATTTCCGGAACAGGTTTTCCTCTTGGGGGAAGAAGAGTCATTTAAATTCAGAAAGATGTGATTGCGCCAAGGCAAGGACTTATTGTCCCATTTCTCTAACTTGTCCAACTTCACCTTTGGTGTTGTTTCCAATCTATTTGAGTTCTTGAAAGGGTCAAATGGTACAGGAAGTCTGTGGGAACAATCGGGGTGCTGAGCGGTGCTACCGTTCTAAAGGATTTTCTAAATGGATCCTGCAGCAGGCATTTTGAGTTGTCAGAATTACTTAGGTTTTTTCCTAAAGGCTTTGATTGCAGCTCAGATTTCCAAAAAGTTAATAATATAATTTAAATAATGCTTAATTGTCTAAAAATTGAAAAAGCATTCTTACAAAAAGATAATTTATATTCACTTTATATACAGTTAAATCATTGTGAAAAACAAGGGGAGAGGGAAATAGAGAAGAGCCAAGGGGAGAGTAACACACAAGGGGTTACACTCGGACCTGAGAGGCAGCTGTCTGGGGTCAAATGTTAGTCAGGTAACTGTTTCAGGGCAGAAAGTGTCACTTTATTCATCTGCGTCATCTTAGCTAAAAGGCTGAAAAGTGATAGCACCTAGATTTAAAAAGTAAAGCTATTTAAAAACGGTGTTCCTGAAGGTCTTCTGTACAGTGTTGTCATGTGGAGAGAAGGACTCAGATTCTGACCATTTTCATTTCTTCTAGGAAGGGATGAAGGAAGGAAGGGCAGCAGACTGTGGGTTTATAGGACCATTCACTTGCACGACAGCCTGCTCAGGCTCCTGGAGCTTCACCGCACCACCCTTCAGCCCTTACACATTTACTTTTACTCACAAAGTGATATGAGTAGTAGAGAAAAGGCAAGGACCAAGGGGAGCCCACCCGTGAGGCACACGGGTCTGTGCTGCCAGGTCCAGTGCCAAACACCCTAGGAAAGCCTATTGCTTCCCTTCTGGTGCGTAAGCGATGACAAGCCAGGCCAGAGACCACTGTTCTCCTTCCACTGCTAAGAAGCTGAGTGAAACCACTACGGTTTTTCTCCTTGGCTTATTAAAAACAAACTGTATCAAAATACTTATGGCATATTTCAAAGACTTTTATTTCAAAACTAGGGTTGATTGCTTTAAACTCTGCTCACCTCTTTCCTCAGTGATTCTACTTCAGGGGGCAGAGATTTTTCAGCTCTGAGAGGGAGTTAATTTCTTTCTGCAAAGCTTCATTTTCTTTAACTTCTTTATTCAGCTCTTGCTGCAGACCTGTAATCCTCCTTTCCGATTCCAAACTGCAGAGCAAATCTAGGAAGAGTTCAGTAATTTAGAGAACAATCCTGACAGTGGGGACTCTAACTTTTAACAGGCCTTGAGCCCACTTTCTCAAAATCAGGACCAATATATTTCAAAAATCGTGTTAATCTATGATGATATGAACCTCATGGGAGCTTTTATACACACTGGCACCAAATGATATTATGATTGAATATTAAGTTATTGATGAAAACAGAGTCTAGAGGATTTGTACTTCTTGTACTGTGGCCTAATCATTTGGAGACATTTACAGGGGAGGTCAGATTTACAAGGAGATATTGAAAATTATAAAACACCTTTTGGGCCTGTAACCCCAGCACTTGGGAGGCTGAGGCAGAAGCATGCCATCCAGCACCATCAAGTTGGAAAAGTTGCCACAGTCCATTTCCAGGCACCTGCTCTAACTGGGGTTATTAGCTCCATGAATTCTCCTCAACTTTGACAGCCTCCTCCATTGCCCAGAGAGCCAACCAAAGTTCAGTTCCCTTTTTGCTGATTTCATCTGGAGATATCTGTTAGGTTTTCTGCCAAAGCAGGTGAATTCCACTAATTAGAACCTAGGGTTCTGAGCTTGCACAGCCCAAGGGCTCATAGCAAGTTACACCCACCATTGGAAAAGGGCAGATTTCATCCTTGTGCCTATCTTTACCAGCTCACAACATACACCATGAAGTCAGTGTGCTCCACCTTATCTGGAGCAATGCAGAGACCAAAAGATTAAATCTCATTTTCCTTTTGTAACTAAATCTATAATTGTTCTTTAATTGGAGCTGACAATAGGATGTTGTCCATATAATGGGCTACATATGAGGAAGGATAAGTTTGCCTAACATTTTGTAAGGCTTGCTGCACAAAAAGCTGACAAGGTTGGACTATTTTTCATTCCTTGTGGCAGAGTGACCCATTGATACTGTTGCATTGGCTCTTTAAAGTTTAAATGAGGAGCCGGGTATGGTGGCACATGCCTTTAATCCCAGCACTCAGGAGACTGAGGTAGGCGGAGCGTTGTGAGTTCGAGGCCGACTTGGGCTACAATGTGAGCACAAGGCTGGCCTGAGCTACACAGTGTGACCCTGCCTCAAAAAACCAGGGCCGGGAGTTTGACTCAGCTGCTTACGCGCCTGTCAGGCAGGCGCGAGGTTGTGAGTTCCATCCCCGGTGCCACAAAAAAAAAAAAAAAGTTTAAACGAGGCACAGAAAAGGCAGGAAAAAGAGGAATGTTAGAAAAACAATCTTTTAGGCTGGGCGTGGTGGCGCACGCCTTTAGTCCCAGCACTTGGGAGGCTGAGGTAGGAGGAGTGTTGTGATTTCGAGGCCGGCTTGGGCTACAACATGAGCACAAAGCCGGACTGAGCTACATAGTGCGACCCTGCTTCAAAAACCCAGGGCTGGGAGTTTGGCTCAGTGGCTTAAGTGCCTGCCCTGGCAGGTGCGAGGTTGTGAGTTTGATCCCCGGTGCCACACACACAAAAAAATCTTTTAAATCAATTATGATGAGAGGTCAGTCTCTGGGAACTGCAATTGGATTTGGCAGTCCTGGTTGCAGCACCCCTATTGGGAGTAAGCAAGCATTTACAGTTCTTAAATCTTGTAATAACCTCCACTTGCCTGACTTTTTTGGATCACAATGATGGGAGTATTCCAGCGGCTGAGCTTTCTAAATGTCCTAGCTGCAATTGCTCTTTAACTAATTTATGTAATTGAGTTAACTTCTGCTTGTTAAGGGGCCATCGATCTACTCAAACAGTCTCCTATTTTGCATTGCAAAGGCAGAGTTGTTATGGGGGGAAAAGCATCAATGGCTCTTGTCAAAAAACCTGCTGATATCCAATACCTTCTCTGTCATTTTTAGGCATAATCTGAAGAGGCTCTTTGACTCCCTGTAAGTTTTTTCCTAGTCCCTTGTCTTTTTCATACCCCATCTTAGCCATCATGTATTACTCTTAGGTTCTGAATCTATTTGTTAAATTCCATGCTGAAACTTGTTTGTTTAGACTTAAAATCAAAATCACTAGTCAGCACCAATTTCCATTTTTGTAACAAATCTCTTCCCCACAAGTAACTGGAATAGGTGCCATGTATGGTAAAAAGAAACCCTTTCACTGGTCTGGCCCTTCATAAGGCAGGGGTGAGGCACTTCATAACACATGTTGAGGAGTTCCCAGCCCAATAGAGACTTAGGAACCCCTTGTGTAGGCCATGTGGTGGGCCATTGTTCTGATGCAGTTACAGACACATCCACACCAGTGTCTGTTAGACCTTCAAAGCACTTTCCATTAATCTTTATAAAACACATAGGCCTGCTTTTAGTCACTTCTTATGTAAAATAAACCTCTGTTTTTGTAGTCTTGCTTTGAGGGTCTTGCTGCCTCTTGAGCTGTCTATATATCTAGAAGGAAGGCTTATCTATAGTTAACAAAACCAACTGCACCACATAATCACCCTGTTCAAAAACCCAGAGATCCATAGCACATGCAAGAACTTGTATCTCATTTCTACAATTACTATTGATCACACTAGACACAATAGTTATTCCTTTTAGATTTAGATCAGCCTTTTCCAGTACAAGGCCAAATCTTTCTTCAGGTGCAGGACCCCAGATTCCTGTGGGAATTGGGGTAGGCTGGTCACCTCCAATGAGAGTGACTCTGCAAACTGCAGGAAGATCTAATCCTGCACTTTGAATTGTTTTACTGGTGAGTGAGTTGACATCTCTCTGAAGAACCACCTTTGATGATGTTGTTAAACCTGCAGGCGAGTTTGCACTGGGTAAAGCTGACTGACATTTTGACTCACAGGCCACTTTCTTCTATTATTTGGACGACCTGAGGAAAGGCTGTCATCTCATTTTTTGGCAAAGGTGTACTATTCTTATGGAATTTAGAATGATAATATTTAGCCTAATGCCTCCCTTTTTGGCATCTCAGTCAGACTCCAGGTATAGGACCCAAGTCCTCCACACCAGAGCCATTGCTTCTTTGAGTTGCTACAGCTGCAGCATCTGCCTCAGTAGATCTGGTGAGAACTCTGCAACGTTTTTTAATATGCTCCAGTTTTCCACAGTTAAAACATTTCATATTATTTCCTTCTGTATTTGCAAGACCAGCCACAACCTGAGCCACCATAGTTGTCTTATATAATTCAGTTCCAATGTCTTGATAAGCTTGAATATATGTTGTTAAGTCATTAGTCAATTTTACAGGATTTAAAGCCTGTGTACAGCCCCGATTGGCATTTTCGTATGCTAATTGTAGAGTTAAAATATTTGCAGCTTCTGTGTTTGAACCTGTGAACAGCTTCTTGTATTTTAGTCACAAATTGAGTGAATGGCCCCCAGGGCCCTTGAAGAATGTGTAAAAAGGACAACACAGGGGCCCATCCTCTGGAGTTGTCCATGTTCCTTTTATTAAATCTGCCAATTGCAAATATAGCTTGTTGGGACATTGAATCTGTTCCTCAAGTGGTGCATATATTCCTGTCCCAGAAAGCATTTCCTCATTTATTGCTGGATGCGGTTTGGGACCCGTCCTGTTTCTATGAGCCTGCTCCGAAAACAGAGTTTTTAGCTTTACATCAAAATGAAGGTATTGAGCAGGAGATAGGCATGTTTGTGCTAGATGTTTGATATCATATCAATGGATATGTATCCAAATCATTTTGTAAGAGTCCCACAGTAAATGGTCTTCGGACTCCATTGTTAACCACACTTTGTTTAAGTTTTTTTTAGCAGTTGTATTTCAAAAGGCGTATGAACAAAATACTCATGCTCATTAGTATCTCTTTCAATTCCAACTGGGAAGCAAGCAGGGAGGCTGTTGTTCTCCCCTTTTGCAGCCCCTTCTCTTCATAAAACCCATCAGTTTTTGGATAGAGCCATGTGAGATATTGTTGTAATGGCTCCTGTTCCTGTTGAACTTTGGTGACAGGTGCTGCAGCTTGGAGCTCTTTGTTTCCTCCAGGTCTGAATCTAAAGCTATTGACTGTGAGCTCTGTAACAGACTCAAAACTGAATGAACTAGGTTCCAAATTGAGAACGTCTCATGGGAAATTATTTTTCTTGCACTATGTGCCTTTTTAAGATTTTTTCCAACTCTTTCCCAATTATCAATATCTATAGTGCCTGTCTGAGGAAACCATGGATTTTGTTACCTCTTTCAACATTTTTGCTAGGTTTTTCTTTGGCATATGAGCCCCTGAGCATTTAAGCAGGCATTGGAGTGGTGGTAAATACTTTTGCTCCTCAGCTGAAGGTTTTTGCCCCATTTTTACTCCTGGATAAAATGGCCTGCTCACAGTGGAAAGACACACCCTTGTTCTGCCCTGTCTTCTCCAGGCAATCCCAGTGAAGTTTCCATCCTGTGAAGGCCTTCTCCTTATCTACACTTTGCACTCTAGGTAGACTCATTCAGGCTAAAATTCCTAGTCAAAGGATTTCAGGTCCCTGTTCCAGGTGCCAGTCATCGGAGACCTGGCCTAGATCTCCAGTCTTCCAAGCGAGTGTGCAGCAAAGGTTAAAATAAATGAGATAAGTCTTATGATTTTAGTGCTCCAAGAGGATCAAAACCCTCTGCAGAGTTCAGGGACTCTGGTGGCTAAGCAGGATTCTATTTGAGAAGTTAATTGAAACATAGCAGCAAGTTGGCACATTAATTGGTTTTGTGTCACATATTGACCAGCTCACTTTTTGCTATCAATAGTTGTTACCATTTATAACTTTAATACACCTTACAAGTGTATTGAAGCATTGCTATAAATTAAGCATATTTTAAGTCCACTATTTGAAGTGCCTTAAATTAAAAGAGTATTTGGAAATTACTTCATCTTTTTTTGGTGGGGAGGTCATGTTTTAACATTATGTAAAGTAATATGATGTAACAACAGCATTTCATCTGTGGGCAGATATCAGCTTCCTAACAGAATATATAAAACCTTCTTCAGTGAGTAAGTGGGATATTCTAGGTAAGAGACTGCTGGGACCCAGGCACTAGTCTACCATCTCTGAGCAGCATACAACTTTGAATCTATCTTCACCACCAATCTCTTTTCAAACAGATGAACAGTTTGACTTTGGCCCTTTTCCTTCCCTTAATTACTGGTAAATAAAAATGGAGCTTTACTTCATTCTAGATGAACATGCAATATGATGTCCAAATTCACTCCTGAAGCACCTGCAAAACCACAATTGATTGTGTCTTGTATGCTTCACTCATCACTTTCTCTTTGTACTACACTTCTTCTATCTTTATAGAAATCTTCAAACTCCCAAGGGCTAGCAGTGTACTTGACTTAATTTGCATTTCTATTACATACTTCCCCCCAGTTTTTCTTCTGAAATACATCATTTTAGGTGACTCCCACGAAATCCTCTTTGATTTCTAAATAAATTTTCAATTATTTTTTCCCAAATGAAGTCACAGCTCTACTATTAAAGAGTCCAGCATTGCATAAAAATCCATTTTGCAGTAAGCATGGAATAAATTCAAATTAGTCTACAACTTACCATAAAGATTGTTTTGTTAGACATTAACAGTAGCAATCCCACATTTCAGAAAACTGAAGTATTAGGTAATATTGTAAAATGAGAATTTTCAACTATAGTACATGCCAGCAGATTAAAACTAACAGCAATCTGAGACAAGGAAATCTAATAGATAATGTCCAAGGGGAAAAAAGTGAAAGATTAAATGAGAACAAAATTTTTAAATGGAAAGAAAGACCAATTTAAGGCTTATAAAATTATATTTATTCATGATGCCCATTTGTTTCATCCCCTTAGGAAAAAAAATGGAGAACTGTTTATGTGTCTGATTTTCACATATAAATCTTTATATAACTTATGTGTAGCACATAAAGGCCTCTGGTAGAACTAAAATGCTGACACTGCAACTTGAGTGTTCCTGCTTCAGTGTCTCTGATTTATAAAGTCTGTTCCACATAAAATAAAAACTGAAATTATATTCATTCTTGCTGTTAACATCTACAAATTATTTAAATACAACAAAATAAACTTTTCATTCAAAAAAAAAAAAAGGCCAGTGATTTAGCTCAGTGGCATAAACACAAGGTCATGAGTTCAATCCCCAGTACCAAAAAAAAAAAAAAAAAAAACCCATAAACATTTCATTCACTCTATAACTAAAAAATACTGTAAGTTGGGAAGAGATACAAGTTGTTAGCAATTGTAACAGTATGATGAAGTCACACCTTATTTTGGTTGGGTCTTCCTATAAGAAAAAAAAGTCACTTTAGTTCTGACAATATCCTTCTAAATTGTGGCTGCTTCAGAAGGTCATTTGTCAAAAATATTTTTTAAAAATTCCTTTTACCAAATGGAACAACACCTTAAGCAAATAATACTACATGTCACTGGGTGTACAACCAAAAAGCCATTCTTCCAACAGAATAGGGCAAGTTCATTTCAGAACCCACCATAGAAACAGAAAACATCTCAGAAATGTGCATAGAAATTAATACTTGTCTTTTCCTTTATTCTATCCTAATCAAGGAGATTTCAATTTACATAATCTTTCCAGATGGGGCTCAAAATCACTACACAGACAGTACCCAAATTTCTGCAAAGGCGAAGTGAACTAAAACAATTACAAAGCTAATAAAGACTGAAGGCACAGGTATTATTTGCAATTTTTTACTTGTTTACTTGTTTATAAGCCTTGCAAGTGTAAAAATGATTGCTGATAAAAAGTCATAATTTTCACAAATGGAACTACTGTATAACAGAAAAATAAAGGAAACATTTATTAATGACACCTATTTTATTGCTTCAAGAGTTAGTGATAAAAAATTTCTGCACAGTTGTTGTATTTAAAAAAGTGAAACTTCATATTATGTTTCTATCTCAGTACACAGATAAACCTGATGTCTTTCAACCAGAGAATAATTCAGCGTTGTATGGTACATCTTATAGATGAAGATGCACAAATTAAAGAATTATTGGTTTAAAGTTAGCTTGAAACAAATATGCATTCATAGTTTCAGTTTCCTTTTTCTTCTTCAACCACCAGATGTTCCCTTCATTTTACATTTCTGGGTCTACAAACAAGCAAAAAGATTACTTTTCATGATGAGACTAATATAAAGATGAACTATTCTCACAAATATATTATATGTGGCATTTTAGCAATGACAGAAGTGCAATACTTTTCTCCCAGGTGATATAAACCTTTCAAAATAAACTATCAAGGCCCCAAATAATGTATAGCACTAAGTAACAGTGTAATTTTTTCTTCTTAAATGCTTTCCTTTGCATTTCTAAGACAACACTAGCACAATAAATCAAAGTTTAGAAGCTAATAGTAAAACTTGAAAAGCCATTGTTTTCCTAATATTCCTTAAGCTATTCTACAACTATGACTTGGATTCCCAAAAGAAGTGTGTACTCTTGGCATTGATAATACGTACCTCCCCAGATTTTTAGGAACCTTATAACATGATTTTCCTAAGGCAATCAAGTTACATTTCTGTACTTTAAGTAACTTCACTGTATGATTTACAAAAACAAAACAAAACAAAACCTGGCAGGCCAATAACCAGATAGTGTTCTTTTTTTTTTTTAATTTTTTAATTTTTTTATTTTATTTGAGCGAAGAAAAACAAAACAAACAAAAGCTACAACAACAACAACAACAAAACGACATATATAGTGAAAACAACAAGCAAAAGAGACAAGCAAACAACTAGAGTAAATACACAACATTGCAGGTTTACAAAATCGGAAGATAGAAGCTTGACAATGGTTGCAATTTGTGCATCGTTATCTTTAAAATGGTTTCTTACATTAACAGATATAGACATGCAAGATTGATCTAATCATATGGGTATTAATTGTTCCCTCTCAATAGTGTTCTTAAAAAGAAAAAAAAAAAGAAATTTAACAATCTGTACATCCATGATCATGAATACTTACTGAAGGTTTTGATCCTTGTTTTTTTTTTTTTTCTGATTTCTCCTCTTCTAATTCCATGTTTTCTGTTTCAGTCAATATAAGTATTACATTTCCTCTGGACACCTGAGTTACAAACATAAATCTACATAACAAACTTGTATTTTCCAAATAAAAGTTACCTTGATTTCAGTTGTTTTTTTTTTTTAACCAGGGATCAAACGCTCAACCTCATGCCTCCCAGGCAGGCACTTATGCCACTGAGCTAAATATCTGGCCCTATTTTTTGAGACAAGGTCTCACTCTGCAGTTCAGGTTGGTCTTGAACTCACACTGTAGCCCAGGCTCGTCTCAAACTCAATGATCCTCCTGCCTCAGCCTCCTGAGTGCTCAAGATTTCAATTTTTAAGCAAAGGTATGTTTCAGGAGATGTCATAAAACCAGTTGTAGATTCCCATTCATTAAAGACAAGAAAAGAAATTTATTTTCATACATAATCCTTGCCATGAGGATTTAAGAAAGACTATTTCATGCTTCTATTTCATTCTTTTCTTTAAAATTAAGTTTACCAGTAAGATTTAGATATACATGATGATCCCATTCATCATAGGGAATTTGTACTGATACATGATATACCCTGGTTCCTGTTTTCTTTTTCAATCCTGCCTCTCCCTTCAACCCCCTTTCCCCTTCTTATTTACAAAACTTTGTTTTCATTTCATCCTTTTATCTTTTTTCTTTTCCCATTCTTTCTTTCCCCCTCACCCTTGCCTAGTTCCCCTTTCTTTTGAACAAATTTTTCCTATTTCACAATACTTATTATATACTTTTGTCCTATTTACCCTTTGGGTTTCTCTCACCAGTGAAACAATGTGACATTTACACATATCTGATTTATTTCGCTTGGGAGTATGGTCTCGAGGTGAATGCTAGGAATGTCTCAAGTTTATCCTATTTTATGGCTCAGTAGTACTCCATTGCATAAAAAAACCCACATCCTTTTTTATCCATTCCTTGGGTGATGGGTATTTGGATTGTTCCCAAGATTTAGCTATTACAAACTGTGCTGGTATAAAGATGGGTGTGTATATATCTCTGTGGCATGATGTGTTTAATTCTTCTGGGAAGATACCCAAAGATCAAATGGGACATGTAATCCTAGTTTTTTTGAGAAATCTCCACACTGATTTTCACAGTGGTTGGACCAGTCTACACTCCCACCAACAGTGGAGAAGGGTTCTTTTTATCTACAGCCCTGTCAACATTTATTATTAGTTGATTTCTTGATAATTGTCATTGTTTCTGGAGTGAGATGGAATCTCAGCTTGCTTTGGTTTGTTTTCTTGTTTTGTCTTTTTGAGACAAGGCTTGGCTTTGCAGTTCAAGATGGTGTGAATGTACTTTGTAGCCCAGACTGGCCTTGAACTTGCAGTGATCCTCCTGCCTCAACCTCCCAAGTGCTGGGATTACAGGCCTGTGCCACCATGTCCAACCTTTCAGCTTTGTTTTAATTTGCATCTCTCAAATGACCAGTGATGCTGAACATTTTTTTCATATGTTTATTTGCCATTTGTATTTCTTTCTCTGACCAATGTGTGTACTTCTCAGATGCCCAGTTTTGGATTAGGTCTTTAAACTTAGGTGGCCTAGATTTTTTCAGTTCATTATACATTCTAAACATTAATCCCTTGTCTGAGGGACAACTGGCTAAAATTTTTTTCCACTGTGTGGGTTGTCTTTTCACTCTGTTGGAAATTTCTTTTCCCAGGCAAAAGATTTTTAATGAGATCCAGGTTGTTGGTTCTTTGTGGTATTTCCTGTACAGTCAGGGTTTTTTCATGCAATCTTTGCCTATACCTATGTCTTCAAGTGTTCTACCTGTTCTTTCTTCCAGTGGATTTAGTGTCTATTTGATATTTAGATCTTTGATTCATTTTAATTTTAGTTTAATTTTAGTGCATGGTGAGAGATATGTGTCCAGTTTTCATCTTTGGTATGTGGAAAGCCAGTTTTCCTGGTTCCATTTATTTATTAAAGAAGCTATCTTTCTTCCAGGGAAGGTGCTTGGCCTCTTTGTTAAAGATAAGGTGGTTGAATGTGCTTGCAGTTGTTTTTGCATCATCTGGCAATCTGGGAATAGTGGCCATTTTTACTGTTGGTTCTTTCTACTTATTAGCAAGGGATATCTTTCCATGTTCTCATTCCTGGAAGAAAGTATCACCCTGATACCAAAACCATAGAAGGATTCAACCAAAAAAAAAAAAAAAAAGAACTATAGGCCTACCTCCCTAATGAGCATAGACAGAAAAATCCTCAGTAAGATACTGACAAACAGAATACAGCATACATCAAGAAGACTATACAGCATGACCAAGTGGGATTCACCTCACGAATGCAGGGATGGTTCAACATATGCAAATCAATAATACACTACACCATGTCAACAGAGCCAAGGACAAAAATTACATGATCATCGCAATAAACACAGAAAAAGCATTTGATTAAGTTCATTCATGATAAAACCCTACAGAAAACAGGAATCGGTGGTCTTTATCCCAATCTGATATAAGCCATCTATGACAAACCAACAACCAACATCAGACTAAATGGTCAAAAACTGAAAACTTTCACTATGAGATCAGGAACAAGACAAGGATGTCCACTATCACCAGTTCTGTTCAATACAGTTCTGGAAACATTATCCAGAGGAATTAGACAAGAAAAAGAAATAAAAGGAATAAGGATAGAAAAGAAAGAAGTTAAAGAATCATTATTTGCAGATGGCATGATACTATTTGTAGATGATCCCAAAAAGTTCACCAAAAGATTTGTAGATTTAATAACCAAATTCAGTGGGATAGCTGGATACAAAGTCAGTGCTCAAAAATCAACAGCGTTCCTGGACACAAACAAATGTACTGAGTGAGAAATTAAGGAAACAACACCCCTCCCAATACCATTGAGAAACAATCAAAATACTTAGGAATCAATCTAATGGAAAGTAACATTGAGAATCACAGTACCCTGGAAAAGGAGATCTATTTATCTCATTCTTTGAAAACATAATGGTGTGCAATCTTCATAAATACTTCCCCTAACTTTAGTAATTACAGCAATGAACACGAATATCTTCTTATATATGTAATTGTGCTGACTTACTGTCTGTGCCTGAGAAATCCATACTCTTTATAACCAAACATTTTAAAAGTTAATAACACACATTTGATAATAAAAATGAGCTAGAACTTCAATATTACAGGAAACAGAAATCCACCTGCATCACAGTTGGCTGGCAGCTATGATCCTCACAGGGCCAAAGTACTTTTTCTCCTTGTACTAAGTGAAACCCCTACACAGACAACAACAGCACAGTCATTTAAGAAGACCTTCTAGAACACATAACACTAAGCTGAGAAGTATAGTGACACACAGACAGAGAATAATAAACAATATCAAAGTTCCCGCTCCCTTCTCATGTGTACTGTGGTATACATGTGACCAATGTATTACTGATATGCTAAGGTTTGAATGCTGTTGGCTCTTGCATGAGGATGGGGACGAGGACTATGTCCCAGTTATTACCACAGAGCTAAGTGTACTATTCCTCTTTATTCCTTTTTAACTAAATTGTTTCTATTTATAAAGATACAGAAAACTTTACAGCAACTGGATCTATCATTCAGCTACCTTATATTCATACAGTGTTTTGTCCTCTGAAAAAAATTTTACTCAGTGGTCAAATACGGAAATGCTCCACTCTGTCCACTGCCGTGTATTGTGACATTGTGCTCCAAATACACTGAGAGATCTTATTATAACTACTAAGGTATTTGAACTTCATTTAACCCAGATAACACAAACTGGAGAATTTGTTTGTATTTTCATCATCCCATAGAGCAAAAGTTGAAGTTATAATTTCAAAGGTAAGGAAATACGCAAGAAGAGGAGCAATCCATCAGAGCTAAAATTTTGTGAATTCTAATTTTAGGTTGTTAGCAATGAAGATCTTAGGCTGGAAACAGCCAGACATTGTGAATAAAAACAAAGCCCAGCCTTAAATGGGTACCAAAAATAATGTTTTCATATTCTTGGTCATTTAAAAATAACTCAGATTCAGCATCCTCATGTGAAGATGCCTGAATGTAGACATCATTGTTCTCTTTAGAGATTTGTTTATTTGCAAAACCAACAAAGTCATTATATTCAGAAGTTGAAACTGACAGTTACATTTTCCTCTCAGAACCTGATTAACATTGATATCAAATACCAGTCCTATCATGGAGTAAAGTTGAAAGGTTGACAGTATTAAAAGAATGAGAACAATAAATTGATTCATAAATTGTGGGTGTGAATAGTTTTCTAAGGAAATGACTTAACTCTGATAAGAAATATTACAACGAAAATCTACTTCC
>RJWM01036839.1:0-17879 GCA_004363535.1 Dasyprocta punctata
AGTATGGATAATGCTCTCACTTATACTATGAACATATTTAGTGAGACAGTCAAATACTTTTCTATTAGGAGCTGAAAATTTTCTATCCCCTGAAAGAAAAATCAGTCTCAAAACACAGTCATGATAATGTCTAATTACTAAACCACCAGGGAACTGAGGCTTCCTATTTTAGTGTAAAAATAAAATAGGAGACAATGTTGAATAAGTACATCCTCATTAACCTTCAAAACATTCTCACACTCTGGGATGAGAAAATTCTTAAGAGACCATTGCATTCTTCATCTGCTTTCAGAGGGATAATAACTGAGTTATACAAAAACATTGTTGTCTTTCTTATACAAAAATATTCAGTGAAAACAATTTAAAAAATCTTACACTTATACATTTTCATGATCCAATATAACAAAATAAACTTTATAGACCTTTTGTGTGTCTGTATAACGTCAAGTACTTGGTGTAGTGAATTTTTGTAACAAATTCTTGGACTCATGAAGTGGTTCTGATATGTTATTAGGGTTTGAATTCCCAAGAATCAGACTCTGAGATCAATATTTGTGTGTGATTCATTTTAAAACAAGTGCTTCCAGGATAATGCAACTGGGAAGCAGAGTAAAGACAGAAAGATGACAAAGATGAGCAATAATGCAATTTTAGGCACAAGACTTGTAAAAAGTAGAATTTAAAACAGCTATGTATGGGAATTCTAGAATATAACATACATCTCAGAATTGTCTAACTCTAAGGAAAAAGACCTGGGTTTGCACCCAACAGTTTTTATTTAATAGGTTCGAAAGTGTGAAGGGGAGGGATTCTTGTAGGAGAGGATGGAAGAAAAGAAATATCCAGGCAATTCTGACTTCCTTCATTTGCTGCAAGAGTGGTTCTGATATCTGTGGTAAGTGGCCTGAAGATCTATAGGAGCTAGTCTTTGAAAGGGCATCAGAGGGATTTCTTCCACCTGCACTAATAGGAAATGAATTTGAGGGCACCTGGGCAAGGTACCAGCAAAGTCAGCTCCTCATGGAAGGTACCTGTAAGACGCTGAGAAAATACATACAATACATGGAAAATAGTTACAGAACAATGCAGCAAGTAGCTCACTGGCTGTCATTATGAGTTCAACAGAAATTGTGAGCTTTCAAGATGACCAAATAAATGACATCCAAGTCCATATAATGTGTTTTCACCCTGTACTTTCAATTTTGTAAGTCACATATTAATATAGAAAACTGTTCCACTTTAAGAAGGGCTCTTATACTGTGACTAATATTCTAAGAACTTATCAGTTCTCGGACAACACTCCAGGATAAATCCTCATGCCTCTGGCACTGGCATACAACCTACCCACCATCAGCCTCCACCAACTTGACCTGTCATTAGTCTGTGTTTTTGGTTCTTTCTTCTGATTTTGGTAGAATAGATCTTACTTGTAACTGGAATAATAGTGAAAGTAATAGAAACAGTAGTGAACACAAGTTGTGAAACAGAGAGGTGTATACACTCACTTCACAATAGCCCAGATAGTGCTAAAATGAGAAGGAAGTTGAGTAGCTGTGGCTGTGGTGTAACAGATTTGGCAGTGGGGTGAACTGGGCAAAGAACTCAACTAAAAACAGACACAAGAGAACACATTTTTAACTATTGGAAACTCATGTTATGCATAGTAGCTCTGTACAAATGCTTTTTACCAAAAAGGTAAATACTGATCTTAACCATTTCCATCTCTAATTTGTGTATATGTGCAGGAGTCACAAAATTTAAATGAATACTTAAATTTAAAAAAATGCAGTAAAAGACACATTGTCATTAATCTCTCTCAAAATATTCTCCCTGCTTTTCCATACATTAATCATTCTTATCATGTTCTGAAGTAGTTCTGGAAGTCCTTCCTCATCAATGACTTTAGTCGCACTATTGTGGTTGCTTTCAATCAATTCAAAATATTTTTCTTTTGTGGTCATTCTGACTTTGGAAAGAGCCAGAGATCACAGTGGGCTGGATTCAGTGAATAAGGTGGGTGAGGACACAGAGTTATGTTTTTAGGAACCTACTTTTCTATTTAATTGACATTGACATTCACCATAGTTCTGATTACATCTCGGAAAGATACTCATGAAAGAGAACTTCCAGAACTGCAACAAAAAATGGCAAGAATAATGATAGAAGTGTGTTTGAAGTGAAAGGGAGTATTTTAAGAGCTGCTTAGTGTAATAAATTTTAACTTAAAAACACATAGAACTTTTTGAGTAGCTCTTGCATATATCCATATATAAATATATACCTATTTCTCATTTATTACTGGAAGACGTTGAACAAATAGACAAAGAAAAGATAATCATAAAAGTTTAGCATTAGAGAGAACCAATGTTCTCTTCTGCTCTGCCACTTGAAAGTCTGAGATTCAGAGAAGCCTTATAAGACCAGCTGTATGGGCTGACAGAGCCAGCCCCAGAATCCATTTCTGAACAAAAGGTTTCATGTCCTCTCATCTTGTGATTCTGCTTCTGCCTTCCTGGTTTATCAATTGATTGACAGCTAAGAATTAAAAGCCAAAATTTAGAATAAAATAATATTTAAGTGATAAATTTATGTTCTCCTATAGTCAATGAAAATGACTTCTAGATTTTTTTGGCTGAAATTAGCCTTTTACATCAATTGGAACTGTGAAATACTCAGAAAAGTGAGAGAATATTTCTGATCTGAAAGTCTCCTAATATTTTCAGCTGTTTTTACCATGCAGGAGGGAAAAAATGCCCTCTCGTTCTGTGCAAAGGTCTGGGAAAGACATTGACTACACACTATTTTTATTCCAGAGGTCTGGCCCAGCTGAAAAATTCTTTTTTCTTGGAAGTGCAAACTTATTTTTATTGCTGCCTGGGAATATTTCATCTTCTCGAGTGTTTTGGTGTACCTTTTACTCTTTGAAAACCTAGAAGCCTCATTTGACTGAAAATATTATCCAAGTGGGTTTCAAGTGAAATCAAGATGACTTCTTTTTTAATTCAAACTTGGCTAAGTGATTGCGACAATTATCACCTCACATACATACAGAGTTCAATGTGTGCTGTTAATTATTTGACTCCAATTGGCTTTCTTCATTTTCTTTGTGATAGAATTTTCTTACCAATTTTCAAGTTTCAATTGCCTAAATTCATCTTATCCCTGTGCGTTCTTTATCTTCTGTTAGGCTCGAAATACTCTGTCTAAACTACTAATTTTAATAAAAATGTATCAAATTTTTTCAAAAACATGTATTTCCTCAGTAAATAATTGTTGATCTTTTCCCCTACGTACGGCATTAGAGTTACAATAAAGAAAAAGAGTGAAAAACTTCTAACTCTCCTGGAGCTTGCATTAAAATTGGGGTGGTAGATTATACATAAGCAGATCAATAAGCAGCAGCAACATTAGATCCTGTGCTATCTCTAAGTGATATTAAGAAAATAAATAGCATAAAGGGTGCCTGGACAGGGGAGTGCCTGTAGATGGGTGTTTAAGACAAATTCAACCAGTGTGTGCTCTGAGGCAGAGGGATCCTTGCAAAGCAAGCACACAGACCCCTGTTCTGAAACATGGTGAAGTAGAAAGAGGACAATAGTTTGGAGTGCAGTAAGAATAGTAACGTGAGATGAGGTTAGAGGGCAAATGTTCTGCAAAAGTTTATGGACTTGGGAAGTAGGTGGTTTGCAGAAATTTGTGGAGAAATGTAGCATGTCTGGAATGAGAAAGGTAAAAGGGAGAGAAGGAAAAAAGGAAGAAAGGAAGAAAGGAAAGAAGGAAAGAAATAAGGGCAGAAGGAAAGGGAAACTTATCGCTTAGGCTTACCTTACAGCCCCCACAGCATGAGAAATTTTGCATGAAAAATTCTCTGATTGATACTTGCTGACCTTACATTGTTGGGAGGTGCTAACAAGAGAACATGGTCTTTACTGAGAGTAAGGTCCTTGCCCTGGGAACTCATAGGCCTTCAGCATACTGGGACATTTGTGTACACATTATCCTTGATTTACACTTTAAATAAATACAGTCCTTGGAAAAGTTTGAAAAACCAAATGATGGAGTACCAATAATCACACTCAAGTCTCTTGTCTCATCTTTGCAAGTTCTGGGTGTGACCACTCTAAGACAAGAGCTTTCAAGTGTTTTATCATGCTGTACCTGGCCCCTGATTTTGCATTCATGTTTCTATACATGTGTTTTCCCTGCTGTGGTCAGTTTATAGTACAGAAGATATTATAGATTATATATAGATCTAGAATGCCCCTCCCCCCAAGTCTGATATGTTCAGATGTTGCCCTTTTAGAAAGTGATTGTGACATAGAGATGCTATACTCATTTGTGGATTGATCAATTTATGAGCTCATGACTAAACGTTTTGTTAAGAGGTGGGGTGGAAGAGGAGCATGCTTTCGGAGGCTATCTCACCCTTGCTGGCAATTACCTTCACTCTATGCTTCTGAGCTACCATGGGATGAGTAATTTCCTCTGCCATGTTCTTCCAGCATGATGTTTCTACTTTAGAGCCTGTTGACCATGGACTACATTCTCTCAAGCATGAGCCAATTTTGACCTCTCCTTCTTAGATTGTCAATGTTGGTTACTGTGTCCCAGCAATGGAAAAACTGATTCATATAGAAAACTTCAGCTTTCTCATGTTATACTGTCCTTTTCTGCTATATCCCTGTTTCCAATTCAGAGATACTACTAATTTTACTAAACATTAGGAATACATATTGTGATGACAATATAAATGTTATTTACGCTTCACCCATATTTTCTTTTTATTTATAATTTATTTTTATTTATAATTTTTTGTTTTTCTACATTTTGTTATTTGCATGATTCAATTGATTCAAAAAGATTATCTTCTGTGGTCATTTTGACTTTAGGGAAGAGTCACAAGTTACCCAGTGCCAGATCTGGTGAATAAAGTGAGTGAGGACACACTATAATGTTTTTATGAGCCTACCTTTCTGTTGGATGGCACTCAGCAGCAGCATTCACTGTATTTTTAATCACATCTCACAAAGACTCTAACGAAGACTTCCATACCTGCTTCAAACAGTGGCAAGAACAATGGGGTCAGTGTGTGCAAAGTGAGGGGAGCATTCTGAGGGAGAGTAATGACAATGCGTCCTTAACTACAATAAGTTAATTTAAACACTCACTGTACATGTTGATCACAGGCCATATACTCAGTTTCACAAAAACTAGTAGTTCAACTAATCATTTTAGGGAAGTAAGACTAATTTACTGGCATAAGACAGTCAGATAAAGAGGCTGGAATGTCACTATTCAAAGTACCCACTTTCATTTAATCTCTGCTTATTGCCATAGCGGCCTCTTGAGTGTTCAGTGCTCCCAAGTCAAGAATCTTTTAAATTTATCCAAAGGGTTGAGAAAGAGAAAATTTGCTAGGTGAGTGTGGCATAGGCAGAGAGCTGAGGTCAAAGTTCTGAGATCGAATACAATCTTACTCAGTCTCACACTTCACACATATTCTCGCCTTTGGATTCGTGGTCTTTCCTGAAGTACACTAATGGTGTTGCCTGGTACTCTTAAGTTTCATGTAGGAGGGGCTTAAGGATGTCAGCATTGTTGGAAGTGGGGATGAGATTAGGGGACTGACTTGATCTGAGTGATCAGTTTCAAGGGAGCCTGCTCTCTGATGCAAAAGCAGATTCCCAGTGAGGGTGCAGCTGTGAGCCATCAGCACCCAAGACCATCATCAGCTGTGTGTGTGTCCTGCAGAAAGGATCTGCATGAAGCACCACAAAACCCATATGCCCAACATTTTTGGTACTGGGGTCTCATTTTGTGGAAGTCAATTTTACCATGGAATGGGCATGTGGGCGGGGTGTGTGTGTGTGTTTCCTTTTTATTAGTGTGCTTTTGTGATACATAATAATTACATGTTTCAGCACTAGCATCACTGCCTCAGCTCCACTTAAAATCATCAGGCATTAAACTCTCATAAGGAATGTAGGCAACCTAGATCCCTGGCATGTATGGGTCACAGTAGGGTTCTTGCTCCTAGCAGAATCTAGTGCTATAGCTGACCTGATAGAAGGTGGAGCTCAGGCAGTAATGCCACAAATAGTGAACAACTGGAAATTCCTATGAATCTTCACTAACTTGCCCACTGCTTACTTTCTGCTGTGCTGCCTGGTCGTTGAGGGCCTCTGCATTATGGAGATATCAGTGTTCAAACATAAAGCATCTTATATGAATACATGCAGTACTTTGCAATTATACTGTAGACAATTGAGAGATTACATTAAATCTTTTTCAATAGGGAACCTATCTGATGAAATTTGTGTTTTATGAATCTCACCTAAGGTAAGGGTACACAAAAAAGGATGAGAATAGAGGCAGTGAGCTAAGTTGGAAGGCTATGGAGCAGAGCACAGTATGCAAATGATGATCGGGAGTAGAGATGTAGTAGAAGGTAGATTGCTCAGAAGTGGAATGAACATGAATCAGGGGTTAACTGGGTAATCAAGATGAATTTCAGTGAGGAATTAAAGATAACTCTGAAAATTGTAATGGTAGGAATTAAGTAAAAATAT
Organism: Dasyprocta punctata; assembly: GCA_004363535.1. NCBI lineage: Eukaryota > Metazoa > Chordata > Mammalia > Rodentia > Dasyproctidae > Dasyprocta > Dasyprocta punctata. Next base: position 6,570 of record RJWM01036839.1, read on the forward strand.
TATAATTAGCAAAAGTTGGACATGTAAGAGTAGGATTTATGTTACATGTATTCAGGTTGAATCTGTAATGCTGTAATGAAGATACAAAAGGTCACAGATGTCAATGGAAAAGACCCTTGGAGTTTGCCAATGTGGCGAGGAGGAAACCCTACACTCATCCTACCCACTTGGCAGTTTCAGGTTTGATGAAAGAAAGTGAGGGCCCCTGAGAGAGAGAGAGAGAGAGAGAGAGAGAGAGAGACAGAGACAGAGACAGAGACAGAGACAGAGACAGAGACAGAGAGGGAGAGAGAGAGAGCAGCACTAATATTTGAAGCTGGGAATATTTATGTGTTTCTGGCAGTGGAAAACTATGGGATTTGTGAATCTGTAGGAAGTTCTGACTTGGTCCTGGTTTTCAGGAAAAAGGATGGCCTATGCACAGAATGATAATGTTCGGTTTCATAGATGAAAGACATGGGCCCCACAAATTTGTGGGTGGGCCTATGATCTAAGCTGTTTTGCCTAAAGATTTTTTTTGAAATGTCTCAGACTGTTTCTTTAAGATCAGGTTTCTGTCCTCTATCAACTAAGCTAATTTATGGACTTGAAGTATCTTTAAGTTATTTGGAGTATGTTGGGCCTAGAAGAAAAGAAGCATAAATAAACACAGGGAACACTGCTACAGATTATTTTGTGTAATTCTGACTGTCTGGCAGTTTCAGTCTTCTTAAAAATACGACTGCTATGGTTTTTCTTGTCTCCATTCTACCTATCTTTGCTTCTTCTGTTCTACCTCAAAAGCATTTGACAGCTGATCCAGAATGCACGATATCTCTTGCTCCTTTTGTTAACTCATAGCTCTATTGTCCATTTTGTTCAGTTTATGCTAAGTGAGGGACTGCTATTGTCCAGAAGGAAGACCTCAAGGCTGTGTGGTGCTAAGACTAATTTTCTTCAACTATCGTACTAATTATTTGGATAAAGGTGTGGTCGTCATACTTATTTTTTGCAAGGTGAGAGAAATATGAAACCATTATCCACAGTGGTTTTTACTATCTAGACAAAAGAGCCCAAACTGGGTGCAATTTAAGAAAGACAAACATCATTTTGTGTTTGGGGAAAGACACATTGCGCAAGTGTAGAGTTGGGGCGATGTGGCCCTCTGAAAGCGAACACTGTGTGGTATTCAGTTTTATTATATGAAACCAGCTCTCTGAAAGTAGTGACCCAGTCCACATGCCTTAGACCACACCTTATGCAATGGTCTTTAATGGTTTAATAGATCTTGTTTAACAGAGGGCATCCAACTCAGACAGAGGGAAAACTCTCAAGAAGTTCAGAAATTGAAGGTATCAAGCTGTAATAATCAGCAAGAGGTGAAGGCTATAAGAATGATTTTATTTACAAAAGTTTAGAACTATTTGGAGCTCTCATTTATTAAATGGACAGGTAATGGGCCTGGAGAAGATGATATCATATCGTAAAATACTTGAATTGACCATAGTGCCCAGGATATTATTGTAAGTGTCTTCTTGGAGTTGACCAGAAACCAAGGAAGGAAAACATCAGAGCAACAGTCAGAAAAGAGTGTGTTTCCTTTTCTCTTGGTTTTCTTATCAAGTCTACTTCAACAGATGTGTTATATGTTGCCACTGAATTTAATTTTGAAGGAAACATCTGTTTAAATGTCTCCCCAAAGCCTCATGTGGTTATAAAGGATGGGCCTTTCTAGGGTGGCTGACTTTAAGGTCTGTGATTGGTTCATTGTGTAGCACTGGGATTGGCAGTGTGAGTGCTGCACCTGCCCAGGGACAGAGCTATCATGCAATATAAGGGCAGGAAGAAGGTGTGCTTTTTCCTTTTTGCCCTTTTTTCTCTTGTTTTTTGGGGCTACCATGACCAGCTGCCCCTTCACCACACCACCCTGCCTTGGAGCCAGCTGAGTATGGACTGAATGCTCCACAAACTGTACCCTAAATAAACCTTTCCTTCCCTAATTTTGGGCATCAGGTATTTTGTCTCAGCAACAAGAGAAAAGTAACCAAGACAAGCATCCTTTAAAAAAAAAAATCTCTGGAATCTTGAAATTCTATAATTTTCTGACCTGAGAATTTATGGCTACATTCAAGGACTGAGATGCTTTCAGCTTTGCAGAGTGTGGCTCTGGCACGCCTGAGTCGCGCACTGTGTGGCTGTCACACGTTGTCCCTGGTCTGACTCGGGGTCCTCCCAGTCGGGAGAGATGAGACACTCGGGGCCTTCCACACAGCACAGGAGTCTTTGAGGTCCTGCAAACCAGGGCAGTGGAGTGAGCAGGTATTTCCAATGGATTGAATACTTTGGCAGAAGAAAACTTGTACTTTGCTAAAAGGAAAATTAAAGTTTAAGGTTTGATAAAATTTAGAACTATCCTTTTATTTTGACAGTTTCTGTAGATCCAAGACTTTCTACCAAGGCACTAACTCAGCCACAATATAACTATTTCCACTTATGGGGACAACATTTCTAAATGACTGTAATGTGATGATCAGCATAATTTAACACTCCCCATTACCCGATGTATACTGTCTTAACATCACAGCTATGCACTCTTAAAAATAACATTGCTCATTGGATACTGTACTGCATACTAAGGGATAAAAAAACATTTTAATACATGAAAGAAATGTTCCTCTTTTATGGTGAAATTTTTTTTCCTCTCAGAAAATATACAAAACAGCAAACAATACATGACTCACTTATTAAAGCTCCATGTTTTCACTGCGGATTCCTGGTCGGGCTTTGGGATTAGAGCTTCTCTTCTATTATTCCCATATTCTCTGAGTCACCAAGGTTTCTTGATGTTGGCAGGGGAGACCACATTCTCATGGTAGTACACGTGGCTAGGAAGGAATGTAACTAGAAGTACTAGATGTGGAAAGACCACTGTTAGATCCAGGGACTGTCAGCCTCTGCCCTGGGCCCTGTGCTTTGGAAGATTTTCTTTTTTCTTCTTATTTTATGGAAGAAAGGTAAAACAAAATCCCATAACAAGATGATAGGAGAATAACAATACTTAATACACTGCATATTGTTATGGTTAAGGTAGTTACTCAGAGTACAACATATGTGGCTAAAAAATTCTCCAATTGATATTAGCACAAAGCTTCCTTTTTCCATGAACTGAGACACTAATAGTATAACTAATTTGCATTTTTTCTCTCTTTTCCTTTGCTTTTTGGAAGCTTTTCTAATCACGATGTGCAAGTAGATTTCTTGAGATCTCATTTATTTTTATTTTTATTTTTATTTTTTATTTTTTGGTACTGGGGATCGAACTCACAACCTCGCACCTGCCAGGCAGGCACTTACGTCACTGAGCTAAATCCCTGGCTGGAGATCTCATTTAAATAAGCCCTGTGATTCAGTAGATCTGGAGTAGACCTGAGAACTGTCACCCCCAAGAAGGTCTTAGGTGATGGTTATAGTGATGTCGTTTGTCTGTGGTCTTTGAGAATCACTCATTTTCATTTTCTTTCTCAGAACTGCTAAACTCCCACTGTGTATCTCCTTCAGAAAGAACCCTCCCTACCTGATGAGTAGTCCACTTAACCCAGGGACTCTGAGCCAACTCAGAGCCTGTGTTCTAAGTCAGGGACCCCAAAATTTCCAGCTCTGACACCCTCTAACCCCACTCCCAGGACTGTGCACCTGTCCCCAGGCTGTCCTTCTCCTAAAGACCCCCTCACACACACCTGGATTAAGGTTTGACAAAGGGACAGCTATTGGAGGGTGTCTAGCTGTATGGGCCCGGGGGCATGCAGGGATATATTTCTGCAAACCCCATTGATACAGGTAGAGACCAGGGCAGCAATACAAAATGGATGGGTTGTGAGCAGAGAACCTTCCTTTACCTTCTTCAGGTAGTGTTGGGTGGTCTTGTCCCTTATGTGTCCGTGCAGATGACGGAGAGAAGTTCCATTCTTACGAAGGCACAGAACCATGAATCTTGGGTGGTGCTACTTCATGAGGAACCATTGCATCTAAAATGCTCTTCCTACAGTGAATGAGGAGTAGTTTCCTGCCTCCGTTTACCCCTCCACATACCTCCCACGTGGCCACAAGACGTGGGCCTAAGTGTCCAGTGAATTTCACCTCGCAACTCCCTTTAAGCCCTCTGTGAGTGTGAGAAAGCCCGTTAATCTCTTGGCTTTCAGTGACTTTGTCATTAAAGTGGAAGTAAAATCAGAATGGTTTCTGTCTTCTACCGACTTCCTATTATCATTTGACTTAATTTTCTTCTTTAGTCACCTTCTTAGGTGAGATCAGGTGCCTTTGTTTAATTAGAAAATGTGCTCTCTGCATTCATTTGTCCTTTTATATTTGTGCTTTTTGGTTTTCTTGCTGCCATAGCCCACTGCATGCTTCTCCTACCTCTCCTCGTGTCCTCTCCTCCTGCTACAGAGCCTGGTGTGTAACAGCTGTGCAGTTGATAAAGTAAAGCATAGCTGCACTTAGTGACATGTATTGTAATCCCAGAACTCCAGGAGGCTGAGGCAGGAGGGTTGAAATTTGAGCCCAACCTGGGGAATGTACTGACTTAGTGAGACCCTGCCTCCAGGTAAAAAGTAAAAATTAAAGGGTTGGGCAGTGGATATAGCTCAGTGTAAAGGCCCTGCATTCAATCCCTGGTATCACACACACACACACACAAAATCAAAACAAACAAAAATAGATAAAATACATTCAGTGGCTAGTGGTTAAATAGATGAATAAGAAGCAACATTTTTTTCTCGTGAAAGTTTCTCCATAAACAGACATTTTATTTTATTTCTACACTCTTGATACAGAGGGGAGGATGGGGTGAATTTGGGACAACTATAGTTTAAACTGTCCAACTGAAGCAAAAATGTGGTGTGATAAGGAATTGGCCCGAGGAGCTGGAACCATGACAGCCTTTTTCAGAGACTTAAGAAACAAAATACCCACCGCTTAAAACAAAGCCTAAGGACCACGAGAAACAGTTGTAGGTCCCCGTGTTGTGTGCGCCCCCTTCCACAGCCAAACCCCAACCCCAGCAGCTCTTTCGAAGGCCAATAGTGAGAGCAACTCCCTACTCAAGCCTCCAGGGGGTCACCAGCATCCCCTTTCTCTTCACCTCTTTACAACTTGCAGGATTGTTTTAAGGTTCCCCTTCCATAAGTCAGCCCAGACATTCTCTTGTCACTAGTTCTGGGGCCTGTACGATTTTCTCAGATCTGTGAACAGGACATTTTTTTTTTTAATGTCAAAATAAGCCATCTGCTTGTACAACTGTTTCTAATTACTTCCCTGCCTAACCTCTCCACTCCGGGGTTTGGCACCCGCACCCCGCCCAGAGCGCTGCCGCTGCCCAGAGCCTCGCAGGCGGCTCCTGCCCTGGCCACGGCGGGTGGAGCCGGACCCTGTGCGCGCGGGTGCCAGCGGGTCCCTCTGCCGGGCCATCTGCGGGCGCCACCGCGAGCTCCTGCCCCACCTGCAGAGCCCGGAGCCCAGCATGCGCCCCCCAGGCTTCCGGGACTTCTGGCTGCTGCTGCCGCCGCTCCTCGTCGCCGGGCTGTCGGCCGTGCCGCCGCCCAGCTTCTCGCCCTCGCTCAGGTGAGTTTGGTTGGCGGTGCAGGCGGGCGGGCCTGCAGGATGGAGCCCGAGACCGCTGTCCCGCGCCGAGCCAGCCGCGGTCCTGAGCTGCACCCGGGATAGAGACAGTTTACAACCCGCGCCTGTTTCTGCGCTTATGTCCACCCCGGGACCTGCTCCCTCTCTGTTCTTTTGCTTTTCCATTGGAAAACATGCAATCCGTGCACAGGAACATCATTTCTCTCTCTGCAGACAGGAACGGGAGGAATTTCTCTCCTGAGTGAAGAGGGGCGCTCACAGGCTCCTGTGTGACCTCACGGCTGGCGATTGCGGTTCTTTCTCTTTCCCAGCCTCGTCTTCCTGGGGCTTGTATTACATTTTGTATTATATTCTGAAAGAGAATTTGAGGTGCATCACAATTGCTAAACTTTTCTAAAAGAGTTTATAGAGACTGCTTATGAAAATTAAAATAAAAGCACTATATCCTATGATATCAATATACATATAATATATATAAATATATAAAATGCTTTCTATATACTCACTCCCCCCGTTTAAAAAAATGAAATAACTGTCCCCTGGCCATCGAATAGCAATGGGACTTAATAAATAAATAAATAAATAAGAGAACTGAAAAGTGGGCCAAGTGTCCTGCTTCGGATTAATTCGTGTTTAATCTACAAGTGCATGGAAGATCCGGTGACGAACCTCGCAGGGCAGGGCTGGTTCCCCTCTGTGCCCCTGGAGGAAGCCCTGGTCATTCCTCAGGTGGACGCGTGGTCTGGAGAAACGCCGTCCTTGCAAGGCGAACGTGGCCCCCAGAGGAACGCAGGGCCTCGGACCTGCTATCCCCGGGGTGGATCGAACTTCTCCCCGCGGGGCGGCCCCGGGGAGGACACCGCGAGGGGCAGCAGAGGGGGCGAAGCCTGCGTCTGACCTGGCCTGGCCCTGTCTCGCTCTCCCCATCAGGAGCTGGTCGGGCGCCCCCTGCAGGCTGTCCCGGGCGGAGTCCGAGCGCCGGTGTCGCGCACCTGGGCAGCCTCCTGGCAGCGCCCTGTGCCACGGCCGCGGCAGGTGCGACTGCGGCGTCTGCATCTGCCACGTGACCGAGCCAGGCACCTACTTCGGGCCGCTGTGCGAGTGCCACGAGTGGGTGTGCGAGACCTACGACGGCAACACCTGCGCAGGTAAGGCGAGGCGGGGCCTCGGCGCTTCCTGGTGAGGCTCTGCTGCTTTTTAGGGAGCAGGGCGGAAACGTTTCGCTGCAGAAAAACCCACTGCAGTTACTGCAGCCCGCCGAGGTCACGTTGTGTCGGACAATACTGGGAATATTCATTGCAATACTTTTCTCTCCCTTAGGATCCAAACTCAGATGAAATAACACTTGTGAGCTTCTTTCACTTATTCTAAATCTCACTTGTCTTTATTTGAACTTATTCTAAATTCCCCCCATGTCTTTGCAATTGGAGTTATTTTGCGAGCACCCCTAATCTCATCGAGAATATTAATCCTATCATTTGAAGATCAAGAGCTGTGTTTTAGTTTCACCGCGGAAACACATGGGAAGGGGGTTATTATTTTCCTCACTTCCAGGGGAACAGATTTGAACTCTGATTTGTCCTTTCACACTTAGGATAGAATACACAGACAAGGGTCTGCATACGAAAATTGTAACAAAGAAAAAAATCAGGTACACATTTACTTCAAAGGGATTGTTGTTCTTGTATTGTTTGTAGTTGCTAAATTTTGGAGCTGCCGAGAAATTTGGAATTTTGCAAGGGTGGAGTAAAAAACACATTCATTTCCCTTGCACATTTATAAAAGTGATCCAGGTCCTGATGTTAGAAAGGGTCATTGATTTGAGGCCAAGAACCTGGGTTAGTTCCTTGTGAAAGATACAAGAATTCCATTAGTAAGAGGACAACACGAGGCCTTCCAAGGAAGGTTTGGCAAATCACTATGGAAAAATAGTAACTTATTTTACCCTCGATGGAGCTAGGACTAACACGTCCAACATTAACAGAGAGATCAAAACTGAGTTTATGGCAAAATGTTTTTTCTTGGTGCCCAGGCCCAGGAATATATTGTGAGAGTTCTTATTTGAGCTGTCTGGCAGTGGAGAAAATAGTTGGAGAAGTAATTTGGATGCGCTCAGGTGCATATGTGTGGTTTGTTTACCTGGTGAAGGCTGAAGCTCAGGCCTTTAAAAATACTGATGGCTGCAACTTGTTATTTTAACTTTATCAACCCTTGAGCTGCAGAATTACTAAGGGTAGCCCTTGGAAAGGAAAGCTAAGTAACATCTAATATTTCATTCCAAATTCAACTGTTACTCAGCTTCTCTGGCTTTCATTGCCTCTGGCAAGACCTCCTTAATATCATGAGTTTTGAACATGTTTTCTTGGGCTTTTTCTATTGTTGTTTCATCAGAAAACAAAGAGGTGGGAAGTGGTCTTCAAATGGTGAAGCCAGTGAGTGCCACGAGGCGAACTGCCCTTCTAAGGACCAGAGCTGGTTCCTCTCTGTGGAGCTATGCCCAGGGGAGCTGTGAGGTTTTTCTGCCCGTGGAAACGGATAGGTTGTTTACTCAGTCTGAGTCCCTCCATTCCTTCCTTATGCTAGATGCAGTGCTGAGTCACCCATAGTTATGTTTGGTTTTGTGCATTTCTTTAGGAAGCAAAACTCTTCTGTTGATTTTAAGGCTGAATGAAATAATTCTCGTCTTGCAAACCAATGCCCGTAGATGGTTTATGGCAAGGCCTTGTGCAGAATGTGCTTCTGCAGCTCTCTGACCATGTTTGCCAGGCCTGCAAGAGATCTTTACCCAGTGCATGGCCCTCCTTACCAGTTTGTCCTGTGCTTTAGATTTAACTTCTCAATTCTGTTTTCCAGAAAGAGTTTCAGCTTCATAACTAGTATGAAAGCATAGCAGATTCTCTCTTTGTATGTGCATTTGGACCTTCGCCTTGGAGGTATACCCCAGAGATCCCTGACAGAAATAACGTCTGCTCCGCAAAGAAAGCACAATCTTACACTCATAGTGCATAATAATGTTGTTAGGTGCACAGAGACTAGGGGGAAATTTGCAAGATTCAGATCATGGTCCCATCAGCTGTATGAACATGGGCAGTTACTTAAACACCCCAAGCCTTGATTTCTTTATCTATAAAATGGGAATATCAACAGTGACTGTATTAAACAATTATTGGAAGGTTTGACATATGGGAAACATAGAATAGTGTCTGATACAAAGTAAGTGCCTAGTGCATATCAATATGTGTGTGTATGTATAACATACCGTTATGGTAGTGTCGTTAGAAGGGTGTTATGGTAGTGTTGTTAGAAGTGTGCTGGGATGGATGAATGAATGACCAGGCAGATGGATGGGCAGACAAAAAGATAGCCTAGCCTAATGACTGTGGAGCATTTGATTCAGTGAAAGCAATGTAGTTTATTTCGTGTAGTCTGGGTCTGTTATTGATTTAAGGCCCCGAAGGTCAAACAGGGATAACTGTTTAGGTCCCGCCTCTCAACAGCTGTGTTAGACACACTGTGGCTTTTAAGGTGCACTCCACTGGGATTCTCGTACTGTGAATCATAAGACACGTACTTACTTTGGCTTGAGCTGGTTGAAAGTGATTATATTCATTCCATCAAAAGTCTGTTCCTTCCAGTGGGCTCTTGTTCATGGCACATGAATCTTCCTCAAACTTCTGTAGCATAAAGATCTGGCCCAATGATCATCTGGTATAAACTATGCCTTTCAGGACAGCAAAATGCTTGATTGCATGAAAACAAACTTTCATTTGGCATTTTTCAAAGCAGCCCTGGGTAACCCCATGAACAGCATGATTACTGAAAAAATAAAACATCGGTTTCTTTAAAATATTTTAAAAGTGCTTTTGAAGTATGTTGCTTAAAAGAGCTCAGCTTCAGTAATTGGAAACAGCTAAGTGCATTCAACTTAGCAAACACTTACAGAGTGCTGTGTGTTAGCTGTTGAAATGGTTATGGTTTAGACTGAGAATATTCCTAAAGTCCTCATGTGCTCACAGATGGAAGTTTTGGAAAGTAGTGAAGTCATGGTGATGATACAGCTGACTTCCTGTCTGGTCACTGTGGAAATTACCTGAAGGATTCCTATCCCTTCCTGGTTTCTTGTTTCTCTCTCTGCTCATTCACTGCCATAATTGGAGCATCATTTGTCCACCTGCGCTCCTCCACCAGGCCCGTCTTACCCTGGATCCAGCCAACTGCAGGTTGAAAATATGAGTCAAAATAAACCTCTATTCTTTTAAATTGTAGGTGTCAGGTATTTGTCCCAGAGATGAGAAAGTGACTAAGACCTGAGGACTATATGGCAGCTCACTGTGGAGTAGAGACTAAGAGAAATACCAAATACCTATACTGTAGTACTGGATATAGCTTTTGAACATTTTTATGAGGATTCCACTGAGGAAGGGATTTAATGGTGTGGCTAAAAGCTCTTAAAACATAGATAGCATTTCACACAAGTCTTTAAGGCTAGGGAGGTTTTTTATCTGAATAATGGACTGTTGGAATTCAAGGCGAAGAAGATCCCAGGTTAAGGTTTAAGGGCAGGTAAGCATGCAGATCTGTTTGGGGAACAGGGAAGAACACCAGGTTGGCTTGTCTAGTCTTAGCCCTGCGGAAAATTAGATTTGTTGAGAGTTAAGATTTGTTGAACGTATTGTGGAGAGCTCTGAACTGAACGCAAGTCTTTGCTTGTTTGTGGTCCTGGCCATTGCACTGTCCCACATTCCCAGTCCTTTTTTAAAACTTGAAATTTTGATGGAAGATCTCCCTGAGATGCTAAATTGCCCAGACGGGGGTCAAGCTTGCGATTCTTCTTCCACAGGTTCCTAGAGCACAGGAATTGCAGGCTGCACCACCACACCTGGGCTCCTTCGTGGTTCCTTAAAGAACATACCAGAGCAATTAAGGTCTCAGACACTGGAGTGGTAGGGGGTGCTTTGATTCAGGAGACGTCACAGGTGCCAAAGGTCATGACCGACTGGAGTAGATGTTTGGTGGGGAGAATTTCAAGTTAGATTCTGTGTGCATTTATAGTTCAGAGGACGGAGACTAGGACAGAATTAAGACAGATTTTTCAGTCCATTTAAAAGTAGAATCTACACAATTCAGTGCGCAAGGATGAGTAAGATAATAAATTAGAGCGAGTGCTGAGTTTGTAGGTCTGAATGTCTGGCACTATAATGGAATGGATGAGATGAAGACAGGAGAAAGAGCCAGACAACTCTTGGTACATACATCAAGTCCTTATAAAAGAAGATGCATTTTGACCTGGAGCTGTTGTAATATGAAGAATTACTGCTAGTAGAATAAAACTTTGTACATTATGGGCCCCACAGATCTGGAGTTGAATGGGAATCTTATCTGAGTTGTGAATTTGAATTCACTTGTTTTTGGTGTTTACCATCAGTCTGTTATTTGGTCTTTCTGAAATAGAATTTTTTTTAAAAAAACACATTGCTATGGAGATGGAAAACCATATGTCAAACATTATATTCAGAATAATTTCTATACTTGTGTGGAAATATATTTATGACATATAATTTATACATTTATTCAGACTACATATTCTTATAAACATTGATTTTTAGATGTATAAACATGAATAATATACAGTAACTAAAATACATTGTATTATTCCTATCATATAACTGGGAATCGTTGGTTTTTTTTTTTTTT
>RJWM01036840.1:0-17928 GCA_004363535.1 Dasyprocta punctata
TCGCGCCTGCCAGAGCAGGCGCTTAAGGCACTGAGCCAAACTCCCGGCCCTAGCTTTTTTGAGGCAGGGTCGCACTATGTAGCTCAGGCCGGCCTTGTGCTCGCGTTGTAGCCCAAGCCGGCCTCGAACTCACAACGCTCCGCCTACCTCAGCCTCCCGAGTGCTGGGATTAAAGGCGTGCGCCACCACGCCCGGCTCCATTTTAACTATCTTATGTACACCTTTTTATAAATTTATGTCTTTTTGTTTTTCCCTTCCTTCTTTCCTCCTTTCCCCTCTTGCTGTCTTTAAAATAACTGCCCATATCATCAGGCCTAATATAATCAAACAAAATAGTTCAGAATAAAACCAATAAAAAATAAAACAATGGTCACAGAAAAGAGAAACAAAAAGCTAAAGGGACCAATGAACAACAACAACAAACCCGATACTGTAACATTATAGGTTTACAAAATGAGGTGATTGGAGTTTGACAGTGGTTGTAACATTGTATATCGTTACCTTCAAAGGGGTTGCTCAGTTTGACAGATATAGACATGTAAAATTGAGCTAATCATATGAGTATCAACTGTTCTCTCTTCATAGTTAATACATTTAGTATTATAGTTATTTGACCATCTTATGTATATGTTTCGTTTTGTTTTTTGTTTTTTTTAGCACTAGGGATTGAACCCAGGCCTTGATCCTGCTAGGCAAATTTTTTACCAATGAGCTATATCCCCACGTCCACTCTTCTTCTTCTTTTTTTTTTTTTTTTTTAATAGTGTCTTGTGAATGGGTTTTAGTGTGCCTGGTTATGTTTTGTGTCTCAGGTATAGTAACTGGAACTTTAGTTGTAGGAAATATTTAAAAAGTTGGATAAATGTGCAGTCTTTCAGTGAGGACTTCCATTTTTTTCTGCCAAACTTCGGGGTCACTAACAATCCAGGGTCACTTTGGTTCAGTTTCAGATTGAGATAATTTATGTTTGGGCTACAGTCCATGGAAGCATTAGTTTACTTACTGTCGAGGTAGTTTGTCTAAATTGCCTATCCTCATTATCATGAAAGAGGAAGAACTAGAGTCATTTTCTTTATAAGCACAATTGTGATCATGTCACTTCCCACTTTAAATCTTTTTCAAGGCTTTCCATGGTACTTCAAACAAAATCTAAATTCTATTCACAGTTGAAATCCCCATATGCTCTAGCCTATAACTTCTTGAACTTTATTCTTTTTTGTTCCTCCATTTCTTGATGTCACCAGAACGTGCCAAGTTTTGTCCTCCAGCTACCTCACCTCTGGCTCATTGAGCAGCTGATTGTAACTCATGTTCAGTTCATGAAAGATGACACCTGCAGGTCAAGGGAAGGCCTGACTTCACTAAACTAACTCAGCCTATTATTCTGTATCATTGGGGTTATGTTCTTATTATGTTTGCTCATGTATTTTCTATCTCTTTTCACTGGACCCTTTTGCGTAGTTGGTATGATAGCTCATACACCTCAGCAAACAGAGATGTGATGAATCAGAGTCATACTGAAAACTGAGGACATACAAGAAAAGTAGAAGTAATCATTGCTTTGCCAGCTTTTCTGTAGTTCAAGCACCGTCACACTTAAAATAGTTAGAATCATACTGACTCAGTTTGAATTCTACTCTGCCATGTATTTCTAGCTGGTTGAGCTTGGAAAAGTTAGCTACCTTCTGATCCTGTGATTCAGTTTCTTCATTTTTTGTTCATTTTGCTTTTTGAGACAGGGTCTCGCTGTACACTCCAGGCTGGTTTGAACTCACTCTGTAGCCCAAGGCTGGCCTTGAACTCAGGGCTATCCTCCTGCCTCAGTGCTGGGATTACAGGCCTGCTCATTTGTAGAAGAGCGATAATCAAATTTTAATCTCTTATCGAATTCCTGAGACTATGTTTTGAAATGCAGTAAAGGTGATACCTCAGTTGTCAAACTCAGTTAATTTCAAATTCATCCAAATTCATGTTAGAGCATGGAAAAGTTTGAGCACTGAACATATTTTTCCCATAGGAAATAAAGGAAAACCAAATAATTGATTCTTAGGCCCCAAAATTATACTGATACTTTTTTTTTCCAGGACTTTTTCAACTTTCACAATGATTTCTTTCCTTCCTGCTGGTATCACTGACTTTCTTTAGAACCATGGTTATGTACTGTATGCAAATGAGGTGCAAAAAAAAAAGTACAATGGCACTAATGCACTAACACAAGCACCATGTGTTGTCTGAGCAAGAGTGTCGCTTAGACCAGCGTTGCCCCTGTGTGTCTGCGGTGACTCACTCTGTGTGTCTCCCTGTGTGACTCACTCTTGGCCCTGTACAGGTTTTTTCAAGTCAGATTTTCAGTCTGACTATCAAATAAAGTTATGGACACCAAGCAGATTTTTTTTTAGAACTTTGCTGTCCAAATAGTAAAAGTTCAAGTTTAGAGCCATTCAACAACCGAGATCCATATAATACTAACCCCAGGTGTAGTAATTATATTATAAATGGGTCTGTGTCAGTTCAGCTCAGATTTGACTACGAAAACTTTAAAATCTGCTTCTCAGAGATAATCCTAAGGAAGTCAAATGCCTGTAGAATCCTACAATTTTAGAAATGGAAATAACCTTCATGCTCATTTTATCGTTTCACCAATTATAATTATAAAATTAAAATTGACCACAGACAACCTTCCTAAGATCACATGCCTACTTTTTAGTGGTGTTGGATACAATTAGTACAGTGTCCTCTTTGCCATATCTGATTTTAAAAATAGGAGATCATTTTCAAACTTGAAGACTAGAACCACCTGTGGTAGATTGACAACTGGTGGACAACCTGTAACACCAGCTGAACTGAATCAGCGTGGTGCTGAGTGAGGACAGCCCACCTGAGGATTGTTGCCAACAGCATAAAAATGAGAAATGGAGAGGAAGAAGGGCTGCTGTTGGTTCTCCTGGAGGAACTTGTTGCACTGGCTTTCCTGATATGAACTTGGCTGTTTGTATCATACAGGGAGCTCAGGACCTCTTTGTCCCTGAGGACTGCTGTGGTACTTTTCAGGGGAGCTCTGGTCCTTATTTTGAGCTTTGCTACCTGGCTCCAGTGCAGAACCCTCAGCCTACTGGCATAGCTCCTTCAACCCACTGGCACAGACTTTCTAGCTTCCACTGCTGACCTTTGGGCCTTCCCAGCACAGATCCGTGAGATAGATTTGCATGGGTCATTGTCGTGGGCTCTAGGTTTTCAGCTGAACTCATGTAGCTGATTGCCATGGGATCCAGGCCCTCAGCTGAATTTTCTAGGTGTTTATTGTGTGGACAGATTTCCTGCACTCTTTTGTATTTGACTCTTTGGGTGACTATTACAAAATAATCCTATAAATTATGTGTCCTTTATTGAATTGTTCCCCTTGCAAACCCTGACTACAACACCACCTAATCTTTTTTGGGGCTCTTCCAAGTTATAAAACTATTTATTGTAGACCAACTTTCTCATGATGAGTGGATATTTTTTAGTTACACAAAGTGTGAGGTTCCTAGTGGAGAGGATGATCATAAGAAGAACCGGTGTTGCACTGAAGATCTTTACAAAATAGTAAAGAAGACACCGATAGAAAAGGGGAACAACAAGTAGCAGTCAACATGTTGGACACTAAATAACAGCTTCCTGATGGACACTAAATGCTCATGCTTGTCACTAATTTGTATTGTAGGAAAAATGATGCTGAGCTTATAAGGGACGTTAGACTTGGAAAATAGGAGTATTCGTCTAGAGTTCTGTGGATATTCCCTTTTCAAAATGGAACAAAAGCATTCCATTTACTCATATATCATATCATATGCTGAAAAAAGTAGATGATTGACTTGTATGTGTGAGAAACCGCAGTCCTGTCTTTTCAATCAAAAGCTATAAACAGGAGAGCCTCCGTTTTAAACTCCAGTCCCTCCTAGGCTGCCCTGCCTTCCCCCTATCACCAGAGTTATGGGAAATGACCACTCATTTTAGATTCTGGGTACACGACTGCCCACCAAAGATAACTTATCAGTAGCCAAGGACTCAGTTCCCCATACTCCCACCCTTCCTTCCCCCAGCAACCCTGCCCAGCAACCCTTCAGGCTTAAACTAGCCAATCCAAATAGACTCTGAAGCTTCAAACTAGCCAATCGGGAGAAGGTCAGTGGCTTCTCATGCATTAGGAGATAAAAGGAGCCTACTTCTGTGTGTCTGTGCACCTGCCACCTCAGGATAGCGTGTGCCGTGTGCTTGTGCCCTTCTGCAGGAGTGAAAAGCCTTGTTGAGATTCATCGTTGTCTGAGTGCTTTAGTTTTTATTTTTATTTTTTTATTTATAAAGAATCTACATAAAAATCAGTAGAACAGACAAGCAGGTTTAGCAAGGTCATGATACAAGCAATGAACAATTCAAAAGTAAAGTTGTAAAGACACAAGTTACATCACAAAAAACCTTAAAGTAGCATTATTATATAAATCTACCAAAATACATTCATTATCTGTATCCTAAAAACTATTGAAACTGATCAAAAGTACTCAAATACAACCTAAATAAGGGAAGAGAGACTATGTATGTAAATTGGACAAATGGCAAAACATTTATTCTCTCTAAACTTATCTATAGATTCACCTCAATATCTATCAAAATCTCAGTGAGTGCTTTATTATCTGCACCCACAAACTGAGTCTTGGGGCATATTCCTAACACATGTATGCTAGCTGTGAGAATCAAGTCACAGTTAGTAATGGAATATCAAATGCTAGGTCATATTCATTCAGTGAAAATATGAAAACTGTCTTCAGGGAAAGTTAGCCATGGTTTTGTAAAAATAGAGGTGCATTATAATTTACATACAAATGATTCAGAAGTCTTGCTTCTACAGGGAAAGACATTAAAGGTAAGTCTGAAATAGTAGATTTGGCTACAGACTCATGATCTTTTTGAGGTGGAGTCATGGAATGATTGACACCGTGGTGTACACATGTTTCTCTTGAATCTTTTCAGGCAGGAGATTCTGCAAAGGCAGAGAGCCATATGCATACAGATACCTGCTCATGGGAGATGTTTGCAGAGGAAAGGCCAGCAGAGGTAGAGAACAGCATCACAATTACAAGAGAAAACTGGATGAAATTCTCCGTTTCATGCATGGAGTTTTCCATCTGAAACAGTCCAAGAGACTAGGCAAAGGTGTCTGGACGTGATGCGCATATTTGCTGGCGTGGAAGGCTAGTTTCTTGGAACATAACTTTCACATTTTTATAAGAGTGACTGAAGATATTTCTATGCTCTTTAATGAGTTATATAGGAATATGAGACTGAAAGAGGAGATTCAAATTTACAAGCAATTTAGCTCAAGCTATAAACCTAAATTTTCTCTCCTTCTCTCTCTCTTTCCCTCTCTTTCTTTCTTCTTTTTAATAGAACCTTATTTTGCTATTACAAAAAGAAAACCATAAAAGCATAAACTGAAGGTAAACATTGTCTACATTTTGGTTAAAGTTACAGATTTTCCTATCCATATATTTGTAATTTTAAAATAACAGACATTTAATATAATAAGCCAAGAGTTTAGAAGTTTCTTTTCATTCAAATAATTTTTAAAATTTTTATTTTTTATTTATTTATTTATTTGCATTTGTCTTTTTGAGACAGGGTCTCGCTATTCAGGCTGGCCTTGAGCTCACTTTGTAGCTTAGTCTAGTCTCAAACTCACAACGATCCTCCTGCCTCGGCTTCCTGAGTGCTGGGATTACAGGTATGCACCACCACACTGAGCTAATTCATTCAGAATCATAATGTGAGTCTTCCTCCACAACAGTAAATATTTCTGCACGTTTTTTGTGCAAGTATATCTTTTTGAGACAGGGTTTTGCTATGCAGGTCAGGCTGGCCTTGAACTCACTTTGTAGTCCAGGCTGAGCATGAACTCACAGGGATCCTCCTGCCTCAGCCCCCTCAAATCCTGGGATTACAGGTGTTCACCACCATGCCTGACTTTTGCACATAATTTGAAGTTTAAAAGAGTAGAGTATTTTTCTAGAACCAGCCATATGCTCAGTACTTTGCATTCTCTATTTAAAATTGAGTCTTCATCATAACTTTATAAACTTGATTTTATCATTGTTCTCATTTTATAGCTAAATAAATCAAATTAGCTACATATTAAATTTAAGTTCACATATCTAAAAGATGGAGAAAACAGAATTAAAATTCAAGCAAGCTGACTCCAAGGTTTTATGGCCTGAATCATAGTACTCAGCTTTTCTTTTGTGTGCACAATCCACAGGATATTTAACCCTTCCCTATTGTCAGATCTTTAAATTATTTCTCTGTCTTCCCTTCCTCCCTCCCTCTCTCCCTTCCTTCCACCCTCCTTCCATCTGTTGCTTTTTATGCTCCCTTTCCTTTTTTTCCTCTTTTCTTTCTTTCTCTTATAAATACTTCTTTGATGAGCATCTAGCTAACAAAATCCTGGAGCCAAATATCCAGGTTATCTACAATACACCAAATTCTGGTCCCTTGTAGTTCAGCAGGTTTACATGACAAGCTCTGGTCAGTGGGCCATGAGCTGATGTGGATGCAGCATAGAAAACTGAGTTCTTCCTGAACTGCTTTCCACCTGAAGAAATTTGAGTGTTGTGATAGTAACATCCCAGACTGTGGAACTTCTGTCAGCCTGGGACCCTGGGACACTATGCAAGCTCATCAGGCTCACCTCCTCGGGTGTTTGGAATAGGAAGCGTGAATGACAATCAAAATTTTCATGGCAAATCACAGAGTTGTTAGATTACAACTGGGCTGGTTATGGGAACTAGGCAATATCTAGCAAGCATTGTATGCATTTACCCTCTGACTGAGCGTGTTATTTCTAAGACTCTTCCCCACTTACACTGGAAAGAAAGAGAGAGCTAGTGATGAAAGAGACAGAATAAGGAGTACACAAGACTAAATTGCAGAGGAAACACATGAAAGATATTACTTCTTTTTCCCAGTAGAGCTTAATCTGAACTGTACTTAAAAAAATGAAAATAACATCTATCGACCTTGGAGTTGTGTTCCTGCGATGTTTGTGTTCATCTGCTTGTCCTTTCACTCACTCGTGCACGCATCTTCCTGATGTACACAGAGGCCCAGGAGCATGTTCCCGTGTTCTCACACACACATCTCCGTGGCCACAAGGCTCAATGGAGAAGTCGATGGTATCCTGAGTCATGTGCGCAAAAAGCAGATTTTATTTTTAGGAATCAAGTTAAAAATCTGTAGGAAGACATGAGAGATTTTGGAGGAAATCTGTGGGTTTTGGTTTTTAGCACAGAATTAGATCTTTTTAAGTTTGTACACATTCGGAATACAGTATCTTAATCTCCTCCAAGGATTTGACTTCATTTGCATCTGAGAAGTGCAAATTTGCAAGGTCTCTTTTCCTTTTCCCCTTTGAGTAAACAGTCAGTGCCAGTGCATGTCTTGCCAACCTTTGGAAGATAAAGTGCATTTTATGTTTTCTCTCAAGGTCTCACTAAACGGAGCATCCAAAAAAAAAAAAAATGGGAATCTATAATGACACCCACCCCCTCACACTTGTGTGTGTCTGAGAACATTTTTCAGTGAACTCCAGTTTGCAGGGTGACGTTTCCACTTCATCACCCCCGCCTCGGCCGGCTGCCACATTCAGAAAGCGACTGCTCCCTGCATACAGAACGGGAAGAGGTGCCAGCCTGAGGAGAATGGCAATATCCCCAGAGCAGCTCGCTGCGGCAGAAGCGGGCTCCGACAAATCACAGCCTTGCTTTGCTGTGCACTGTGACGTGGAAGGTTTTTGAAGAGGGAATCTCTGCCCTACGCAGTTAGTGGCTGGGCTGTGACCACAATGCATAATGAGCAGCCAGCGCTGTGCTGCGAACGCTGCCAGCTGCTCTATAGCCTGTACCGTTGTTCATTTTCCTGGGTAAAACTAATCGCTGGACCGATAGTAACAGCGCAATCATCAGGATGCTAAATGTAAACACTGGAGCTGCTACCATGCATTCGTAATAAATATGCAGCCCACTCTGATGCTAGCCTTGGAAACGCTGTGGAAATGGGGTGAAAGGAACCCCCTCCACCTTCACACTGTAGAAAATGGGGCCAAAGAGAGTCCTAAAGATCACCCTAATTGGTGGAGGTGCCTTTGATCATTTAATCACATCTCCCTTTTTCTAGTGGAGAAATAGTTTTAAGGAAGAGCTGTTTTTTTGTTTGGTCATATTCCTGGCTCAGCTGATGATGTGTATACAGAGTGGGAAGCCACAGAGTATTGGTTGACCTGTGAGGTTTTGGGTCATCCTGAGGTTTGAGCCCAACGGATGAGAGGATCATGCATGAACGTGGGAAAATTAGGACGGAAAGACATGTAATGAGTATTGCTTTGGACAAACTAGTAGTGGGGCATTCCAAAGAAAAGGTTTGCTAAAGATGAAGTGTGAAAGAGAAAGAGGCTGTAAATTCCCAACTCTCTAATCAGGGCTTGGTTTCCTGGTGGTCTGCCTCCATCCTGAGGCTAGAAATGCAGACCCCTGCTGGGAGTCATCACATTAACAGACAAAAGCGCAGTCTTACCATGCGGGCCCAGAGCAATTGTATTATATGGGCACTCACTAGGTTGCAAGACTTCTGCAAACACATCACCCAGAAGGGCATTCTTGTCTCACCATAAAAATGTTGTCTCTCAGCCTGGTCAGTCCTCATCAGAGAGGCCAACTTTGTTACCATTGACACAGATGCTGAAACATCTAATGTAGACCAGCCACATGCCAATTTACAGGAAGACCTTTTTTTTGTCATTAGACGTTTATTTTTTCCATTTTGGTACCATTTTCTAGCATCAGAATATGCGGGAGGCCAAAACAGCAATCAAAAGACTGCTTGGTGAGCACAGAATTGGAGCACAGGAACAGGACAGACAGCCTGAAGGGACAATCCCGCTGGCACTGGTGAGTCCCAGAGACTCGCCTTTGCTGGGTCATAGCCCATTTCTTAAGTAACAGGAAAACATGTGTACCAGGGTTTACTGTTTCTCTTTCCAGAGGGTACTAAGTAAACATGGCCAGCATCAGGCTTTGACCTATGCTGATGAGCCATGTCTTCTATTCATTTACTCTTTCTGCAAATGAGGTCATTTACAATGGTGTTTCTGGTAAAGGAATGATCTCATTTTATCTCTGTCCTTGGAGTGCTCCTAAACTCATAAGCTTCACATTCAATGCAGTCTTTTGGAATTCTCCTTCAGTGATCCACTCACAGTCCATTTGCTCCTCTTATTGGTTTCACCAGTTTAACTCACAGTGGCTCATACTTTTCCATGTTAGTGATAATAGCCTTTGTTTCACGAGGTCCCTTGTGGGGCGTGTATTTCACTTATTCTCTCCCACCTGCCGGGAAGCGAGACTCGGGTAAATTAGCTGGTGAGAGGAAGAGGGTGGGACAAGAAGACAAGGAACATTGTAGAGAAGGTCTAGGAACATGATAGACGTGGAAAACCAAGGACAGAAACCAGAGTTTGACCTAGTCTCATAAAGAGCTACTCTGGGAAAGGCAGCAGTCAAATTTTGTGGTTTGTTTGTCAAATATTCCACGTTAAAAGAACTCATACCTTCAAATTTTTGTTTAGTTTTCTTCTTACCACTGTCCTTAGCTCTACTTTGCATATATTTTCTCACAATCATAGGTTTTGCTTATTCATACTTTACATTTGCCATCCCCCCTCGTGATCTGGACTGTATTTCATCATCTTTCCTGATTTTTTATTATTCCATTGCTGACAGTCAGTTCTCTTGGGATTCTCCAATCCAAAGTTGTCAAAGAACATTTTAGGTTGGTTCAACTCATCTTTTTTATGTGTGTTTCTTTTTATACCAAATTAACCTATGGCTGCCTTGAGTCACAATCCAGTGAGCCACTGCAGATGATGACATTGCTGGAAAGTGTGTGACTTGGCCGCTAAATACCGAGTCCTCTCCAGGGAGGATGCGAAGTACCATTTTCCTCAGTGAAGCAGAAATGATGGCTGGACAGTTTGTTTAAGTGGCTTGCTAAGTTACATACATTAACTCACTTAATCCTTCCGATAAACATATGGGGTAGACGTTATTACCCTCATTTTGTAGAAAAAAAAGATGAAGTTTAATAAGATTAATTTCTAAATCATGCAGTTTGGAAGTGGCAGAAAAAGCACTCCAGTAGAAATTAGTTTGCTTCAAATGTCTGCAGAGACTACAATGTAGTGGTCTAACTCTTTTGAGGGCAGATCTAATCCTCTAAAAGAGTAGGATCAAGGTGTTCCCATGACCTTTGAGCATACTACGTTCTATCACCATAGTTAAGGTTTTCTGAGTCCTTTCTATATGCCAGGCACTGTTCTGAGTATTTCAAATAGATTCTCTCCTTGAGATGTCATTGCAATCTTTTGAAATATTTGCAATTGTGATTCCTATTCTATAGATAAAAGCTGAGATGCAAAAGGAAGCTGAGGTTAAGACAAGGAAAGTGACCTATTGTTAATGCTACACTTGTGACTCAAATTAAGGATGGCTCAGTTGAAACCCCATGTGCTTACTAGAGGCAAAAGTGGCTGAGATGGACATCTCAAAGCTTGTCCTTCTGAAGGCAGGAAAATGGTAACGTGTTCTGATGAAGGGGCAATTGGTACACACATCTGAGATGCTTTCATAAGGATAAAACCATCTAAATATAACTACCTAAGAAGCATGCAATTTTTTGGTATGTATTCTCATCTACCTTTTCCCTCTTTACATCCTAAATGGCCCTCCTCTTTTAAAGGGGTAGCTACTCATTTTTATGAGAAGGGTTTCATGTATGTTCGTATGTGTTTGGGGCTGCTTCTGAAACCATTCCGCTTCCCAGGACATAGAGTTTGATCAGGATAGTGAAGAGGATGTGGCTTGGATTAGAGTGACTCTAGCTGCTGGAGGGCAGAGTCCAGGTGGAGCAGTGGTGGAGATGCCCCCCTTCCCTCTCTATCAGTCAAGTTTCCTTATGGTTAGTGGTGCAAATACAATGTCGCCTATAGTGAGAAATGACAGTCAATTGTCTTTATTGATTATTAAAAAGATACTTGGCAATGACAAAGCACTGAAAAGACAAATGACCAGGATTCTGGAAAACAGATTTTCCATTCCAGGAAATCCAGCAGACATGAAGGAAAGGCAGTCCTGCTCTAGGTAAGAGAAGGGGACGGGGGATGCTGGTGATCTCTCTTTCCTCTGTGTCCCAGCTCTTGGCCATGTCTTCAATGTTATTGTCTGCTTTTTACTTGTCTCTTGTTACTGTCTACTTTAATACTTGGATGGCTGTGCACATGTCTATTATCCTCACTGGAATGAGCTCTTTAAGACTAGTGTGCACATGCCTAGGACAAAGTAAATATTTAATAATCATCTTCTGAACTTTTCCTATTGCCCCTCCATGTATACGTGTCAAAACCAATGCATAGAGAACACTCTTACCAACAGCTGTTAATGACACCTCCATCTACTCCTCCTCCCAATTCTCCATCTTCAGGAGTGTCACATAGCTTAATCTGTCCCTGAAGAGCTGAGTTTCAAGCATTCCAAGTACAAACTTGGAGTGTCACAGTAAATTATGAGCAATGTGGGATGTTGTGGTTTAGACTGAAAATGTCCCCTAAATGCCTCATGTGTTGGGGTGGCTTTTTGAAGATGATTGGATGATGGAGGTGCTCTACTCGTCAGTGAATCAATTCACTGATATGTCCACAGCTGAATGTGCTGTCAGGAAGCAGGCCTGTCTGATGATGTAACCTGGAAGGTTTTAGCTTTCTTCTTGGCTCCTCCCCCTTTCTTTCTGCTTTGTGGTCACCATGACACAAGTAGCTTTCCTCAACTAGCTCTTTCTACCACACCCTTCCTGCCTTAGAGACAGATGACCCTGGACTGACTCTTTTAAAACCATAAAGCAAAATAAGCCCCTCCTCCTTTAAATTGTTGATGGTTGCCATTTATTTTGTCCCAGTGACAAGGGAAGTAGCTAAGACACATAGGCAACCTCTCTGAGTTTCCTTTTTCTCATTTGTTAATTTCATTGAGGGAACATCCAGTGTTGGGGTCGATGACTTCTTTCATCTTTGATATTTTCTCCTGTATTTCTTAGAAATCAGATTATGCCCTGGGACAGATGAAATGAAACCAGATGCTGCTCTAATTTTTGTTACTGACTTTAGATGTGACTTGGGCTTCATTTCATCTTCCCTTCTCCCCATTCTGTTTCATTGTATCTCCCTCCTTAAAAGGAGTGAAGAAGTTATCAGAGAGTTTATGTAACCTAATGGCCTCACTACATAAATAAGGAAACTGAATGTCAGGCAGTTCAAATGACCTGCCCATGATTATGGGGAGGCTGGACAACAGAGCTAATTCTAATGTCTTTTATTTCAGTTCAGTCCCTCATGAATATGGCACGCATGGTGGGGAAGGCAAGTCAGTAACAGGTATATCATATCTTTGCCACTTCAAGATCTACCACAGAGCAGCAGACACCCAAAGCTTAATAGTATCTTGCTAATATAAAAACAATATCTCACGTGTATCTGGAGTTTTAGTAAAGCTGGGGATTTATTTGCCATAATTTTTTGGGCATTTCTTTTGTCAGTATCACAAAAAATAGAGCACGACTGGATTAATTTTCTTTCATATTAAGAAGCTTTCACCCACTGCTTCCATACACAGAATTAATTGGTCAGCATTTTGCTCCTGAGCTTTCACAGTATGATTTTTTCTATTTTATAGCTTTTGATAACTTGGGTTCAATGCTGATGGCAATGAATGCTCCACATGACTTTGGAGTTATATGCATAACCTCACAGCTGCACTCTGAAGAAAAGAGTTTAACTACTATAAATTCAAAGAACAGACAGTTGAGCAGTAAAACCAAATCTCAAACATGAATAGTACCATCTAAGAGGTTAAGTTAGTACACACATGGGATAAAGAAAGCTTTAAAAGTAAGCGGCATTAAGTTTGATATATTAGGTAAGCATTTTGTTCCCAGGTTCTTTCCCATTCTTACTGAAATGGTGTAGTAGGTAGAATAGTAAAAGTATTTTTACTGCTAGGCTTTCTAGGATTTTAGATTGAAAATAACTTATTAGAAATGAAAACATTAAGCAAAATTTAAATGGTTTGATCACTCATTCATCATATTCTAAAAGTCAGCCTGTGAGCAGGGAGAATTGTTTTGGAACAACAGTTTTCAGACTATGCCCCACTCAATCTCAAAAGTTTTTTGGGTAAACCTGGGGTGGGAGTTAGCAAAGGAAGGGAGCCAAAAGGGAGACAAATGAGTAGGGCTTCAGTCAACTCTTCAACTACCTCAGAACTTTAGTACAGTCATAAATAGTAACCAAAGCTACTGTGGGATGTCTTCTTATGATCCACATAAATGGTAGGTTGGTTGGGGCATTATCCACTGTATCTTTTCCGTTGTTGTCTGAAAACAGTCTTCACTGTTTTCTTCAAAGGGGAACATAGATGATTTGCCTTGAGGAGTAGACCTTAACTGAACCGGATGGTTAAAGTATCCCTTCACTTGGTGGCTTGGCTGTCCACCACGCAGCCACCCTCTCCATTTATACAAGCACAGATCTGTATTAAGTAGAGATTTCTGTCACAGATAGAAGGGTGACCATTTTTATCACCTCCCCACTTTACCTCCGGCTCATCATTTTGTGATTCAGCACAAGTCCTGGAGCAAAACACAGCTCCATGTTAGTTAGTGGAACAGAGACTAAAAAGCATTTTCCCACACAATTTTCTTTACTTGCTGCTAAATGAACTGAGTAAATCAAAATTCATTCCTATAAGCTCGTTGCCACTTCACATTAAAATATAGAGAACTCTTCTCAACAACACTTCATGGTTGAAAGAGAGTACACCCCATAATCTACCAGCTAACTCCTGGTTAAATGTTTGTCCACTACACTTGATATTAAAGGTGAAATGCATGATTTAAATGAGGGCTTTCCAGGTTGTATGTGATAAAGTGCATGTGTGTGTATATGTGTGCAGTTGTTTCATTTCCAAAGTACATTTCTAGCAGCCCCAACAAACCCTATCTAATGAACAGAGTGAGGCTTGAGTGTCAAAGTGAAATAAATATTACATTTGACCTTATTTGGCATTTTTTGTTTTCCCTTGGTTTGAAGCAATGTAGTGGGGGAGCTGTTAATTGTCCTGGTAAAATTCCTTCAGTAACCCTGTTCTTGGATCACTTTAGAGTCACAGGCCCCTGTTATGGTACCTTATTGGATTTTACTTATTTAACATTATTCAAGGCTCCAGAGAACACCTTGACATTTCTTGCCCTTGCCATATCAAAATCCCCTAGGGACCAGCCACTTTATTGGAAAGAAAAATATGTATTAATGGCTAGAGCAATTTAAATTAATGTTCTAGGTAAGTTTGTGCATTTAAAAAGAGTATTTGTTTGCTATAGTTTGAATCTTGAGTGTTTCTCCAAAGGCCCACATATGGAATGCTTTATTGCCAGTCTGTATTGCTACTGGAGAGTGGTGGAATCTGTAAGAGGCGGGGCCTAGTGGGAGAAGGTTAGGTCTTTGGGGTCATGCCTTGGAAGTGGAGTTTGGAACACTAGCCCACCTCTTCTCTTTGTTTCCTAGACACAGTAAGATGAGCAACTATTTTGTCACAGTGATGGAAAGCTGACTCACACACTTGTTGCTTTTAAAAGTGAAAAATGCACACTCCCCAAATGTGGTTCTGGATGAAAAAAAGTGAATTTTCCTTAGAGAGACCTAAAATTTGTCAGACTAGATCAGGTAGTTGTCCTCGTCAGTCAGGTAAAATGTGTTTTGGAGTAACCTCAGCTTTATTGCAAAGCCACAGATCAATCTTAAGTGAAGCTGTCTTTTTGGATAAATGTACATTGTTCACTACAAAAGGGAAGAATGATAAAAAGTGGAGGAAGTGGCAGAAATCTATCACCAGTGAAGAAAATGAAGAACCAACTCTTCTCTCCATCTATAAGCATGCTTCTTTGTTTCATGTTTACAAGAGAAGAGGGAAACTGATGACTATGTCATACTAGTTCTGGGAAATACGTCAAGGTAAGTAATGTTGAAAATAAAAGTACCGTTATCAGGTTGATTTTTCTTTGTTTCTGAAAACAAACTTTGCACATAGAGTCCTGTGTATTGCATTGCCTGATCCTTCAGCAGAGTTGTTAAAAAATTAGAATCTTATGTCTTATGATGTGAATATTTTTCCACATGTAGAAGTTTTGGAGGAAGCCATGGTCTGCCTGGCCAAATGAGGTCATGTGGGATACAGACTTTGCCCCAGTTGATCCTCATTCGCCAGAAAAGCTTAAAAAGTCCAAGAAGTTGGGACACCAAACAGGTGGATACAATCAGGGCTTTTCCCTGAACAAGTGGTCAAGTTCTAAGGCCAGTGGGGTCAAGCAAAAATGAGAAAGAACATTGACTGAGTGTGGTGGTATATCCTGACCATGTCAAAGCCTGTTTCCTACACAGGTTCAATTCTGAGTGTGAGCTTTATTTAACTTACAGTTTCAGGGGTTTCAGTCCATAGTTGGCTGGTTCCAAGGCAGAAACATCATGGTAGGGGAACATGGCAGAGGAAAGTTGCTCAGCTTATGGTAGCCAGAACAGGTTGAGGACAAAGAGCAAGGCAGCGGGAGAGGAAGGAGGGGAGGGAGGGAGATAGAGAGACAGAGAGACAAATAGGCAGAGACAGAAATGGGTCTAAAACAAAAATACGTCCTTCTAGGTTATATCCCGGTGACCTACTTCCTTCAACCAGGCCTCACCTACAAACAGCACATTCAGGTATGAACTCATCAATGGATCAATGTATTGAAGAGGGTAGCACCCTCATGATCTAATCACCTCCCCAAAGCTCCATCTCTGAACATATGATCTATAACATGTAAGCCTTTGACCTCTACCATGTCATTTCCCATTCACCCCAGAATTAAATGTTGCTTAGATATATGAGAATAAAAAATCACTTGGCACTGTCTTTCTTGGTTTGACCCTTGCCAACCTTATTTATCATAATTCTCTTTTTTACTTGCTATCTTCGTTCAAACTTTCCACATAGGCTTCTCTGTATGCTCAACCCCTCATCCCCATTCTTTTGCACTTACTCATCCTTCTGTGTGAAACTCTCCTCATTCTCATTCACCTGCAAGACTCTAGCTCAAATGGAGGCTGTTGTTAAAAATCCTAGGCAGAACTGATTGCTCTCCTATCTGGTAGCATTGCACTCTATATATAGCTCCATTGTAACAACTCTTGAACTGCAGATATTTGCTGAAGTCGTTTTTGCTTCACCAGATCATCTGAGAACAAGTATTATGTATTTCCCAATCTTTGAACTCCAGAGACCAACCAAAAAT
Organism: Dasyprocta punctata; assembly: GCA_004363535.1. Taxonomy (NCBI): domain Eukaryota; kingdom Metazoa; phylum Chordata; class Mammalia; order Rodentia; family Dasyproctidae; genus Dasyprocta; species Dasyprocta punctata. Next base: position 16,453 of record RJWM01036840.1, read on the forward strand.
TCTAGTATTTTGCAAAGACTCCATGAATATTGAATTAAATTGCACATCTATGCTTTTTTATATAAGCAGCATTTGGTACATCTCTGAGTCATATGATAGCACATAAGGTCTTTAACTATGAGGCAGTGGTTGACTTCAGCTTATTGTTATGAATTTCTTTGGTTCTGCAATGTTTATTGTACTTTCTTCTCCATTTATTCCATCTCTATTTCTTTTGTAGTTTTTACTCTGTTGGAGTTCATAAAACGTTACCCCAAAGTATGTCTCTTTTTTACGTTGGTTACTTTGAACTAAAAGAAGTTGGAAGCAGCTTCTGACATAAGTTTTTTTCTGATTTTTTCCTACCTACTCACTTCCTCACCTTCATTCTCCTCTAAAGTGAACCACAGAAACCAGAATTCCTCTTCCTCAAGATAGGTCTAGAACTCTTCTTTCTCAAAGTGAGGCATAAACCCTAAAAAGTCATTTTCTCTCTTCTTTCTTGTAGACCCTTGTTCTAGAGGTGTTCCACCCAATACACAGGAGAAAGAAATGTTATACAGAGACTTAGAGAAGAATCTGGACACACATGTTTTCTTGGGTTTCCCTCTTCAAGGTACATTGTGAGCTCCTAGCCCTTTGTCCAACCATGTTTCTACAAAACTTCTTCTATTGCATAAATATTTTCGAAGTCTTCACCAAACCCCTTCTACAGTCAATCACTCTGGTTAGAACAAAGACCCTAAGTAATATTTTCATCATTGGCATATACATTTTCTCTTCATAATATTATCTTAAGTAACAGGATCTAAGCCTGGTCACCAGGTATAGGGCCCGCATGGTTTAGCCTCACAGGGAAGCCCACTCCATGGGTGAACCAAACAAACTCCATCTCCATCTTGAGGTTACAGACAGATACTCACTCTGTACCATCTTCCTCCTTGTCGTATTCATATCTGCTAATATCTTTACTGAATTAAAGCCTATTCCTAATAACTAAACCCAATGCATTCAGTGCCAGTGCAATGATTTTCCACTCAGGTCCATATTAAATAATATTTTCCAAATGGAAGCACAGAGAAATTGTATGACATCTTTAGCCCTTACCTATTGTAGTTCTGTAACTTCTATGAGGCTTTCTCCATTGCTAGAAGGTGAAAAAGAAAAGGATCTATGAATTTCTTTATGGAAGATAGGTGTTGGCCTATTGTACCACTTTGTTTCTGTTCACCGGGAAAGCTCAGACTTGACTGTCCCCAAACACATTGTCTTGGTTACTTTTCGCTTGTTGCCGAGACAAAATACCTGACGCCCAAAGTTAGGGAAGGAAAGGTTTATTCTTACAGTTTCTCAGGAGTTTCAGTCCATAAGTAAGTTGGCTCCAAGATAGCGTGGCATGGCGGGTCTGCCTTTCATGGCAGCCACAAGCAGCAAGGCACGCTGGCAAGAGAGAGAGAGAGGCGGAAGAGGAAGCGAACAAGAGGAAGACCCGCCTTG
>RJWM01036841.1:0-17909 GCA_004363535.1 Dasyprocta punctata
TCCCTTCCCTTCCCCTTTCTTCCCTTTCCTTCCCTCTCCTTTCCTTTCCTTTCCTTTCCTTTCTCCCTTCTTTCCTTCACTCCCTCCCTCCCTTCCTTCCCTTCTCTTCCTCCTTTCTTTTCTCCCTCTGCCTCTCCCTCTCTCTTTCTATATTATACTGGGACCTGAACCTAGGTTCTTATACCAAGCTACATCCCCAAACTATCTATCTATCTATCTATCTATCTATCTATCTATCTATCTATCTATCTATCTATCTATCATCTAGCTATCTTTTGTGATACTAGGGATTAAACTTAGTGCTTTTGCACTGAGCTATATCTCCAGCCCTTTTTATTTTTTAAGATAGGGTCTCATTAAGTCTCTAAGTAGCCCAGGTTTGGCTCCAACTTGTGATCTCGCCTCGGTCTCTCAGAGTGCTGGGCTTACAGATGGGTGCCACCATGCTCAGCCCCTTTATACTTTTTATTTTGAGACAGAATCTCAATTAATTGCCCAGGCTGACCTCTGACTCACAGTCCTCCCACCTTAACCTTCTGAGTAGCTGGGATTACAGGAGTGTGTCACCAAGTCCAGCTCAGATATATTTTCTTAAATTTTCTTTTTCTTCTCCTCCCATCAGATGAGACCCTTGCTAAGGGCCACCAACTCTAAATGTTTTAAGCCTGCAGTCGATTGTTAATCTGAAGGACGAGGTTGTGCTCCCTCATCCCAGCCCCGGCTCTGTTTCCTGAACTGCCCATGCCTGCGTTTGCACTCCTGCTCCGCCCACTCAGCGCTCATTCCTAGGCCTCCCATCAGCTCCTCCCCACCTCTTATAAACTGTCAGGGCCCCTTTTACCTTCGCAGATGGTGTCTGTGGAAGGCATTCTGTGTTCTTTCTGTACTTTTCTTGCCAGAAAAGTCCCAACCTCTGAGAGATTTTAAAGACATGGACAGGGGCAGGAGCATGGCTCAGTAGTAGAGTGCTTACCCAGCATGCCCTGGGCTCAATCTCTTTGGGTCTTGGCATCTGGGTTTGCATATCAAAACCCTGTGTAGGGCTGTGATCTTGGCAGGAAGGAATCCCCACCCCCACTTTCTGGGCCTCTTTTTAATTTATTATAGATAGTGCAGCATTGCCTGTCTCGCCTCACGTGCCTTTGAATTGCGGTGGGTCCTCTGTGATCCATGCTCCCTTGTCCCTGTTCTAATGTGTTTTCGGTGAGCAGTGCATCTCTGTCACCCTAATGAATATATTGCCCTGTGAGAGAGGCCAGATGGGAGGAGGAATGAGCTAGGGATCAGACAGAATACTGACGGCAGGAGAGAACTGGTGTCCACTGATGTCAACTGTGTCCCATTCAATATTCTTGACTCTTCAAGTTCTTGGATCTTAGAGCATCATCAGTGTTGGCTCTGGGGGTTCATGGTGATGGGTCACTGGAGTCATGGGAACAATCTCCCTTCTTCATTCAGTGCAACTCAGTCAGTGAGATAGTAAACATCACAGGATGCAGCGATCTGGTGTGCTGTGAATTTGGCAGCTTAGGCTACATACAGGGGGGTCAGATATTGTATTTGTTAGACATTTTCGACAGCAAGGAAAAAACTTGTGGTTGCGTAAAACAGCGAGAAAATTTACGGGAAGATACAGAATATCTCATAGAGTCTATGAAAGCCTTGCAGAGTGAGTCCAGGTCAGCTCCCTGACAGTCCTGCTCAGAGCTGGGGACACAGCCCTATGAATGGTGGCATGATGGGCATGTTATCTTGTAGATCTGCAGTCATGCTTTGAGGTACTCAGGCCACAAATGTGAATGGAACTGGCTTTGGAGAAAGTGCTGGTGATGGAGGGAAGTTTGGTGTCCGTGAAAGCATTTCTGCCTCTGAATACATGATGTGCTATGTCACAGAAATGTCAAGAGGGCAAAATGGGAGTGCAGTGATAACCTCAAGGCAGAAAGAGGCAGGAGGCTCTTGGGCCCTTTGAGAAAAAGAGCACCAGAACTTGCCTGGAGGATGGTTCCCTTATAGACACCAGGCAAAGGCTGCAGTCCTTTCTGTGATCAAAATTTCAACAGCCTCTAGGTTTTTGTTTGGTTTTGTTTTGGTATTTTTTAATATAATTTTTTATTTTAAAGATAATAAAACCAAGCAAAATAAAACAGAATAAAGCCAATCAAAACAAAACAGTGTAAGTGATACAGGATTTCAAAACAAGATAATAGGAAATCAACAATGACTACCATAATGCCTCTTGTTGTCTTCAAAATAGCTGCCCATATCATCAGACATAGTAAAAGAAAAGAAAACAAAACCAAATAGAACCAATGAAAACAAAACAATGAACACAATACAGGACTTCAAGACAAGATAATAGTAAATCCAAAATGGCTACCATAATATATCTTGTTATCTTTGAAATAGCTGCCCATGCCATCAGATATAATAAAATCAAACAAGACAAAACAGAATGAGAATTAACAATGGCTATCACCTTCAGAAGGGGATCCCCCATAGATGCTATATTATGATTTATTATCCTCTAAACAGATGGTCAGACTACCATGTTTAGGCCTGCAAAGTCAATGAAACACTACACACTGCTAGCATTAAGTTGTATTTTACTTCAATAGCTATCATCTCAGCCTGTGTTTCTCCTGATCATCTGGTTGCTTACAGAAGGGGGAGTGGGAGACTTTGACTTTTTTGTCTCCCAGCCCATGTGCTAGAAGGGACTGGCATCTCGTTTTCCTCCCTGTGGCCCATGTATGGCGCTGATTCACAGGAAGGGGCTGACTTCTTGTTCTCCTCCCAATGGCCCATGAATGGCACCAACTCACAGGAAGGGTCTGGTATCTGGTTCTCCTCCTAGTGGCCTGTGAATGGCACTGACTCACAGGAAGGGGCTGGCTTCTTATTCTCCTCTCAGCTGCCTGTGAATGGCACCAAAACTCACAGGAAGGAGCTGGCTTCTTGTTCTCCTTCCAGCATCTCATGAATGGCACCAACTCACAAGAAGAGGCTGCATCTGGCCTCTAGTGTTTAAACATGTTTGAGATTTGATTGTTTCAAATTAATTGTAGAATTGAAACTTTGTCCTATATCATTGACTACCACATTCCCAGGTAGTTTGAGGAAGACACATTTTTATAGCTCTGGATTCACCTTATATTTTAGGAAATGTCATATTTCTGAGCCCTTTTGTGGAATGCATTTGATCTGGAGTATTCCAGACCTGAGAAATGATCTGGCTAGATGACATGCTGGTGTGGAAACTTAAGAGCCTGAACATTCTTCTCCATCAGACATCAGGACTCTACCTGATCTCCATCAGTGACTCCACTAAAGAGGTTCAAGAGAAGGAAATGAGGTTAGAGTTTGGGATCAAACACAGAGCCTGTTGGGGTCTGATATTCTTTGAAGATTGAAGGAATAACCTGATACTTAACCACATTTTTTTTGGCTGATTGTCACATGGGATTTTCATAACTTCCTTGGACCATGGGGACTGGCTGTTTTCCCAGCCGGCATGTTGGCCTGGGGTATTTGTGAGAACCCATGAGTGCTATTTGAAGAAACCATTTGGCTTCTATACCGGAAGACTCTTGGTGTGTGGGGAGTGTGGGAAGTTTCCTTCTTGCTGGTTCCTTGTAAAGGGACCAAATGACCCAAAGGAAAGGACCATCCTTCTGGATAGTGTGTCATCTCTGCTAATTGATCCAAACCAACTTGATGGACATGCATCCCTGTAAGACTTCGCCTGTTTCCTGGAACAAAGCAACTGTGTGACTGAAGAATTTTCTTTGGAGTGGCTGCTGAGGGAGTCCATAGGGAGACCCTGCCTCTGTTGTGCAAGCTCAGTCTCCCTGAAGATTGTGCCTTCCACAACAAGGGTCATATAGCAATCATGTCTCAGCCTCACTACTGGGGCTTGAGTAATTGTGTCAGCTGCTCTTCTCCTTTGAGACCAATAGAAAAATGCAGTTATATTTCCAGGATATATGTTGCCTCTTGGGATAAAGGTTTTTCTAAGAAGTTAGGGAGATGAGGCCAAGCAAAGACCTGAGCAGATCTGTCCTTGGGCTGGAGAGGGAGGCAGGCATAGCAGGAACAGTGCAGGCACTGTGGGAATGGTGGAATCACACTGCTGCCAAAGTAAACATGCGCTAACGCTCCTGGGCTCCTTGCTGAGTAGAATTTCGTCTGCACTCTCCACAAGGGCTGGGGTGATGGCCATTTATCTGCTTCATGCAATGAAGCAAATCACACAGGAAGCCTGGTCAGAATTTTCTCTGGATTTAAAATTAGAGTTAGAGAGAATATTAAAACATGTTTTCCTTGTTGTGTAAATAGCTTTTGAGGGAATTGTGTCCCCAGGGTATGGGGACAATAAACATTCAGTGCATCCTTCAAATAGCACATCCTTGGGGCTTTCTCGGGGGAGGTGACAGGGAGAGTGTGGGATCCTGCCCAGTCCTCCTCTCCACTATTCACCCATGCTTTCCCCTCCCCACAGCTGGCCCTTCCAGACAATGTACTTTCTATCTCTATTTTGCAAAATCCTTTTCTTAGAACCCCTCCAATCTAAAACTAGAATTGGGTGAGCAATCATTTGTCGGCAAAGCTTTTAAACGTACCTGCTTTAGATTAAGGCACAATATGAGTCTTACACTTTGCCTCAGGCTACCATTTAAATGTCTTGGATAATGAAATGAAAAACTGGATGGACTAAAAATAAGGGTCCTGTCTGCCTTTGACAGCAAAGAACGACCTCTCATTGCCTCTCAAACAGCTGCAATCATTGTTCCCCCGACTCTGGAAACCGATTTTGAAATCAGTTCTGTCTTCTGTGTTAGTTCACAAATTATCTGGGAGATTGGTGAGGTTTTTTTCAATTTCAATCTATTCATTGGACTTGTAGCTTCTGGCTTTAGTAGAGGGCAGTGCAAAGTCAAACTTTATTTACTTTTACAAGCCCAAATAATTGTTGGGTGCTGGGAAACACTCTTCGAACTTCATGAGGCCTCCAGGAGGATGTCTTCAGTACATTACAAAATTGAGACTAGAAGTGAAAACTTAAGTGAAATTACTGATGATCTGGTCATAGTTGGCTGACAAGGTGCATTTTGCTATTTTCTTCTTATCTTTACTCATGTGCTCTATTTAACATTTATCGAGGCTATAGATGATAGAAAGAAGCTGAGAAAGACACAGGCCCTGCCATTATTTCCCTCTCTCCATCCTTCCCTCCTCCTTCTTCCCTCTGCAGAGCACTTGCTGTGTTCACAAGCAGATGGGGAAAGCTAATATACGTGTGGAGGGGACTTCAAACAGACATGACTTGAACATGGGCCTAAATAAATTGTTTAAAGGATGCAAAAGTTACCTTCATCAATACATATTATCAGTAAGTACGTATTATCATACTTTCTGTGGGTCTAGAACCTGGCCATTACGTTTTGGCTCAAGACTTCTTTTGAGGTCGTGGACAACTTGGTGGCCAGGGCTACAGTCTCCCTGGGAAGCTTGTCTGGAAGTGGTGATGTCTCCCCAAGCTTGCTCATGTGGTCATTTACAGGCCTTAGCTTCTTACAGTCCTTAAGGATGCTTCATGACGTAGAAGTTAATGTTCTTTGGGGATGAGAAATCCAGAAGAGGGAGCTAACACTGCAGACAGAAGCCACAGCCTTTTTATAACCTAAAATTGAAGGTGACATTCTATTGGTTCTGCCAATTTTTCAAGTTGGGAGCAGGTCATAAGTCTAGCTCAGATTCAAGGGTAGGGATTCCATAAAAGGGGGTCCCAGGCCATGGGAATCTTAGGGGCCATCTCAGAGGATACCTCCTACAAAAAGTGTGCTATTAGAGACCAGGTTCAACTATTGGTGACAGACTTGAGCTAAGTGACTTAAATACAAGAGGGTTTATTTTTCTAATGTTATGAAAAATTTGGAGGTAATAGTCACAGACCTTGGGTCAGAAGCAGAGGACACTGCAAGTCTTCCAGCTTTTCCCTTAAGGTGCCAAGATAGCTGCTGGAATTTCTGCCATCCTGTCTGCCTTCCAAGCAGGAAGAAAGCAAGTGGGGAATAAAAGAAAAGGATAAAAAGGCACTACACATGAAGATTTCCTTTATTTTAGGAAGTACCACTGAAGCTTATTCATATTTTGTGGCTAGCTTTAGCTGCTAGGGACTTTGGGAAACAACCGTGTATATACCCTTATCCAAATATATGTACTGCTCCGAGTCCTTTCCAAATCTCATGGTTATAGAGATACCTGAAAACCCCTCTTCTGCACCAGGCTTGCCCCGTAAACCAAGGGCAGTTTCATGAATGGTTTAATGGCACCCTGTGTTTTATGAATCTGATTGACTAGGTAGGGAGAGTCAATAACCCACAACCCCACCTACTCTCAAGCAGAAAGGAGGCCAACATCAGAACCCAGTAGCTTCTGTCTAGGGGAGCAGAAGTCACACAACCCACTAAGTACAAGACAGGATGCAACTTGGGGATGTTCACGTGAAATGAACTTGGAAACTGAGCCATTTCTATTCCCTTCCGCAGCTGTCATCTGAATGTGGGGAGTGTGCTTGGCACTTCTGGGGGACAATGTGGTGAATGGGAGAGACAAGCATGCAGGCCACTCTGAGAGGCAGAGTCCTTCCTACCCTGCTTTGGTGCTGGGGGATTGGGACGAAGTCACTTTCCATCAGCCAGGGCCTGGTGTCCTACCTGCTTTGTTTCAGCCTTCCCTACAATGACAAGTGGCTAGGAATCCAGGTTCTGGAGGCAGAGAGGGGCCCTGCCTTGCCATTGGTATGTCGCCTCGAGTGAACCAGGGAACATCTCTGGGCCTGTTTCCTCATTTATAGCATGCTTGCCTGTCAGGTGATCAAATGAGAAGATGTGTGTTGCTCAGCCCAGGGCCTGCGATGGAGGAAGACCTTCATACATGGTAGTCACACAAATAGTGAGGATGTAGATGATGAGGATTGTGGTGATTCGATTTCTGCTTTAAAGTTTGGTTACGGTATCTTTTGAGGGTATGTTCATCTGTACATATCATAGAATATTACCTATTTTTGCTGTTTTAGAGAGAATCTGTTCACACTTTGATTGGCCTCCCTGTCTTCTTGGATGGGGGATATTTAGGCTAACTCTCAGTTGCACCATGTTATGGTTTGTGTCTAGATGTGCCCCCAAAGCCTCATGCAGTCATGGGGGGAGGGGGCAGGATTTTTAGAGGTGGCTGACTCTAGAGTTGGTGATTTATTCATGGTCCAGTGCCAGGATTAAGGGTGTGAGTGCTACACCCGTCCTAGGGCAGGTAGCCTGAATACAATACAAAGGGCAGAAAGAGGCTTGTCTCTCTTTCCCTTGTTGCTTTTGCTTTCTTCCATCTCCATGAACTGTTGCCCCTCTGCTATGTGCCACCCTGTCTTGGAGCCAACCTCTACAAATTGTGAGCTAAATCAATCTTTCCCCCTTTAACTTTGGGTGTTGGGGGCTTTGTTTCAGCAAAGAGAAAAGTAACTAGAGAGTCTAGATACCTGTACAATTTAACAGACAAGCAGCACCCAACTTCTCTGCACACATGGGGTCTAAAATATTCTTTTAAACTCATAACTGCCATTGCGTCTTCCTAGAAATAAATGATATAAAATGTGCTTACACTCACAGGTGCTCACTGTATATGGAGTTAACCCTGCATATGCTGACCTTTAGCCTTAGCAGCACTAACCTGGGGAAATAAAGGAAGCAGGAACAGAGGACAGGTCTAAGGAGGATGGCTGTGTGGAAGCCAGATTGTGCAACAGGGAAGTTTATGTGTTTACTGGCACCGCTGTCCCTCAGGGTTATGTCCACCTCCCCATGTCTTCTATCTGTTTTTTTTTTAAGCCATGTCCACCCTTGCATGGGGAGCAGGGCAGCAAAGGAGGAGCAAGGCTGAGAACGTGGACAGCTGCCCAGGAGGGGTGGCTACTAATGGTATAGCCACACTCCCTGATGTATGACATTTCAATTGATGATTTTCTTACTTTAAGGTGGTACAAAAGAGCACCACCTTAAAGTAAGAAACCATACTTTAAGATTCAGATTCAAATTCATACTTCAAGATTCGTTTTTGAGGACATGATATGACACTTTCTTAGGATGTTGGGCAGCAGCAAAATTGCAGCTCATAGTCAGCTAGGCAATCAGGAGGGGAAGCAACTGCTTCAGTACCATGTGTGGTGTCCCAGCCATATCAGGTAAGTCATATGTGTTGAGTGCATGTTCGACCTCCCATATTTTCAACTTATGGTTAATTGGGACGTAGCCCCACTGTAAGTAGAAGACCATCTGTGTGTCCTTGGAGGCCTCTGCTCCTTCAAAAAGAAAATGCCTGTGAACTGAGGTGGAGTTCTAACTGTCAACATTTAAGGCAGCTTACAGCAAGAGTCATTAGTCAGTGGATGCTATGAGCACTAAAATATGTGCCAGGCACCTCGATGTTGGGAACACAGAAGTCAACAAATACATAAACCCAGTGTCACTGTGTTTCTGCAGAAAAGATGATCTTTTTACTTCTATTTTTTAGGAGAGGTCAAGTCACATGCTAGTGATCCGGTCTGATCTCCATTCTGCAGTCTGTGCCCAGCACTGCCAGCCTCATTTTCCCCTTCCTTGTCCATGGGCTCCCTGCATCCTGAAGCATACTTATTTCATGGGACAACGGGCAAATTCACCATGTCTGTGAGCTAGGATGACTCTGCTCTTCTGGGAGTTAGAATAAGCAGTCCCGATATCACTGCACAAACGCCAGCAGAGTTTACTTTTGGAGTCTGGGTTATTTTCCCCTCCAGGGCTGCTGCAACAGCGGGTCTGCCTCTTGGGGTCAAAGCCTGTGTGCACCTCTGCAGGAGAGAACATCTGGACTCCTAGGGCTGTGCAGCCAGTGGGGAGCTGGGCCCTGGTGTGTGTGCAGGCAGCTGCCTGAGCCTCGGCTGTCTCTGTCCTGAGTCCCACTCAGTAGGCAAGAAGAAGCCTCAGTTCTGGAGTGATGTCTTTGAGGTCCTTCTAACGTGTCTTTGTGTACTTAAGACTGGGTATGAGGACCACCCCAGCTCCTCTGTGAAGCCAGGCCTCCACGCTGGGTACTGTGGGCTTAATCATGTGGGCAAATGCTTGTGTTTAATGTTAGGTGAGATAGAGCAGAGGACTGGTGTGCATACAGCGAGCACACGGCTATGCAGGCAGAGGGAGGAGGGGCGGGGGAGGAGGAAAGGGAGGGAGGCAGGAGGACAGGAGGAGGAGGAAATGAGATAAGCGTTGAGCAGAAACTGGTGAGAGCTCTTGCCCATGGTAATTAGTGGATGAAGTTGGCTACAAAATGAGAACAGAACAAAAACAATGTGAAAACAAATCCCAAAATTTTCATGAGTTTCCTCTTTGGGACACGCTAAGAAACATCCTGCATAAAATAAAGATTTTCAGTAATCATTTCCCACTGCCACTCTTCCTCCCTCTTTACAGGACCCTCCTCGGGGAGCCCCAGTGGCCGGGGAAGTGGCCTTCAGGCGCAGGGATGACCATCTTGCCTGAACTTGGTAAGTTCCTCACCGCGATTTTTTGATATGACAATGTATGATTGTTCTGCTAGAAACTGTTGGTGCCTCTATCAGTTTGAAAGGTCTGGGAGAATGAGGATGAGGTTACACTGCAGCTTCTTAGAGTCTGGTGCCGAGAGTTGGTTAAGACAGAGTCCATTGAACCTGTAACCGTTAGGATCCGAGGCCTTTAACAGAAGCCTGTGATGGCAAACGCTCAGATACAAGATGTTCTTGCCTGCCCTGTAAAAGAACCCAGAGGTAAACAGCTTGGCACCTTCTGGCAGCTGCCCCTCCTTACTGACTTCTTCCCTCCAAGCTCATCTTCTGCCCTTCCTGCCTGGCGGCTGCCCCCAGCTGTAGGGGACACAACTGTGTGAACTGTTCCCGGAAGAGCTGTTCAGGAGCCAAATGAAAATCCAGGGCTTGGTTCCTAGGATCGAATGGAAGATGTGGGCTTGGGCAAGCAGCAGAGCTGCCAAGGCCATCCTTTGAGCTGTGTTTGGTGGAATGTTCTTGTTGTCCAGTGGCAGATGGCAGCCTCAGGAGTGGCCCTTCTTGACCTGGAGGTCTGTGAACAGATAATGAAACAGTAAGATAAACGAGCTGCTACGCACCGTCCAGGGGCTGCCACAGGACGGGGACAGGGGAATGACGGGAATGACAGGAGTGCCCTGGCCAGCGGTTTCCCCAGTCTTCAGGACCTGCCTTGTGACCACTCCCCATCCATCATTCTCTGGGGCTCTGGCTCATGCCCCTGGGGGCTCCTCTGTTTTCCCCCCGTACACTGGGCTGGTGTTTATGATATGGAATTGGGTATCTACTTTTGATGGTGGCTGCATAGTTTTTCCAGCCCACTTCCTTTTTCTGAAAGGCTGGGGTGGGGGCATCTCACAGTTGAACAGCCAAAAATTTTTTTTGAATTGAAGCGAAATTCACATAATATAAAATTAGCCCTTTAATAACGAACCATTCAGTGGCATTTTGTAAAACAACAAAGTTGTATAACCATTTCTATTTGGTTCCAGACCATTTTCATTGCCTCAGAAGGAAACCCCGTGTCCATTAAGTCACTGCTTTCTGTTTTTTCCTCTCTTTGGCACCTGGCAATCCCTAAACTGCTTCCAATCTATGTGGATCGAGGTATTCTGGACATTTTGTCTACATGGAATTTGTGCTTGTGGGTCTGGCTTTTTTCACTTAGCACATTTTCAAAGTTCACCTACAGCGTAGAGTGCACTACTGCTTCATTCTTTTTGTGGCTATATAATATTCCACAGTGTATATAAAATGCCTTTCAGTTCATGATCTCTTTGACCACTCAGGTTCCAGCAAACCCAGTCTGCTTCTAATTTGCTTGCTTCTGGTCAATTCTACATGGCCGCAATCATCCTGAGTTCTTGTCAAGACACAAGTCTCAGACTTACTTTATGTCTTTCCTTTTTTTTTTTTTTTTTGCCCCTTGGTAACTCTCATTATCAAAGCCAGGCATCTCCTTTCATCTCTTTCTGAGCCACTGCGGGCCTTGCTGACTCTAAAGTTAACTTAGTCTCATCTCTTCCTGCTTGGGATGCATACACAGTTGATGATTCTGGCTTTGTGAGGTCCTGAGTTTCTGAACTCTCTCTTCGTTTTATGTAAACAAATCCATTGATTTCTAAGCAACATCAATTGCAAAACAGCAGGATTTTTTTTTCACAAACATGCAAACTCTGCCAGTTAAACCACAGTATTCCGTGCAGTGTGAGGGCGACTGCAGTGCGAACCAACACAGGTGTCAGTGTCCAGGCTCGCAGTGAAACCCTCCTGCTACGCGTGCTCAGCCCTGACCGAGCTCTCACTAAGTGTCACGCTTTGTGAACGATCCCTTGAGAGAGACGTCGTCGCTGTCATCTCTCTTTTGCCCAGGAAGCAGCGGAGGTGGGATGTGGCTCACACCCTGCACCTCTTGCTCAGAGCAATCCTGTGGGAATCAAGTTTGCATCTAAACCAAACCCCAGTCCACTGGCAGTTCATTCAGCCACCCGGCGACAGACAGAAAGGTCATGCGTAGGAGAGTGTGGGGGTGGGATGGGATTTTCCCTCCAGGTCCTTTCTGGTGGGAGGGGAAGGATGGCAGTGAAGTGTGAGAGATCATGAAGACATTTAGGGACCTGTGGCTGGAAGAAGCTGAGGGTGGGGACATTGGAATCAGGTTTTAGGACTCCGGAAGTATTTTCTTGGGGCGAGGGGACTGATGAGAAATTGCCAGGTGCAGGAAGAGACAGATGGTTTTGTTCTAAGATCTTGCAAGCATGAATTATGTATCCAGAGGTGTCCCTGAGGTCACCTAAAATCATTACTATTAAATACATATATAGAGCAACCTATTCCTTACAGTAAAATGATTGCTATGGTTTTTGAATTAACCCACCACAAATCCATTCAAATTAAGGGCTGGTTTGACCCAGGGAAGCCCAGGGGCAGCCTCCCTCCTGCGCTCGCCCTTTCCTATCCCTGGACCACAGGGCTCTATGTGCTGATTGTGCCTTCCGTGCGGTGGGCCTGTGTCCCTCCACCGTGACCCATAAGCAACACAGACCATCTCTTTTCCAGTGTCCTGTGGATACTGGTGGCCCAGCCTGGGCCCCGTACTATGGCAGACATTGCTGGTTCCTACCTGACCTCCTTCTCCTCTTCTCAACTGATTACCTTTCCAAGACTAACTTGCCACTGGGGGAAGCCGAGGGAGTGTCTTATACACGGTGGGGACATCATAGTGAAGTCTCAGTGAAGCTCCACAGTGGTGGAGATGGTAGTGTGCTACACATTTTTTTTTTGGTCTTTCTTCACTTGTTTTTATTGTTAATATAGAGAATATGAATTTGCTGGCTGCAGTTCCAACAGCTAATTAAACCATGAAGTCACTTTGAAGATGAAAGCCAGAAAGACAAGAGTCCAGGGTCGTAGCTATATTCTGGGGCTGCTCCACTAGCCAGCCCATGCTGCTCAGGACAGACTGCTTTGACACAAGGGAGAAATGATTCCAGTAATACTCAGCCAGCCGCACTGATGGATCAGCGGGAGATGACAAGCCTGCTGAGGCCACATGAAGCACCTGGAAGGGATGCCGGCCGTTAGACAAAAGGACAGCATGTCTAGGACAGAGAGCTGTGTGTGCCAGTACTAATCTCTGCTACTCACTCCACCTGCATCGTCTCATTTACTTGGCACCAGACGCTGACTGAGGACTCTCTCTCCTACGACCTCAGCTCTTCTCCATTCACACAGGGGAAACAGAGGCTCCAAACCAGCATGTTCTTAAGGTCACTGAATTGGGGCGTTAAGTTCCGGTCTGAGTCTGTTTGACTCAGGGACAAACCCTTAAACCCCACCTGGATCCAAGAAGCTATGCAGATGTGAACTCTGCCGAGTAGCCCAATGCGTTCTGCGGCTTTGTGTCATCACAAAAGTGAAAGAATCAGTTCGAGGAAGGTGGTGGAACCTGGTGGGCGGGTGCCAGGGAGGAAGTGCAGGCAGGTCCTATGACAGGGGGCTGAACGGGGGTGGCAGGACCTGGGGGTTCCCATCTGATCTCCTCCTCTTCTTGCTGGGAGTGGGTGGCACCCAGGAGTGCCCCCCTGGGAACTTCTTAAGCCCTTATTATAGTGGCTGCTGTTGAACTCACAAATCTCCCTGAAGAGCCACTGTGGATCAATGCATTTGCCCAAGTTTGCATCTGGAGAAGTTCAGCAGCCCAGCAGTGGCTATGGGGAAGTATAATTTCTTTTCAGTACAGTTCGAGCTTTTAGTTAATGAGCTTTTCAAGGTGCAAACTCAGATTGCTTGAGGGTATGTATGTCTTTGTAGTGTTTTTGAAGGAATCATTAGGGGCATGGAATAATGAAGTGAAAATAAAGAAGCTGTTAAAAAAATCATTCAACCACAAATCAAGATGGCCCATCAGAGAATGGGCTCCATCCTCTCACTGGGCAGCTTGTATCAGACCAAAGAGTTGTTTAGATATGAAGGGTTTTGTTTGGTCAGTTATCAAGCCTAAGAGATTTCCTAGGTACATCAAATCAGACAAAACAATGAGGGTTCTCATCTGGCGCTGCTTACAATGGGAAGAAACCATTCCTAAGTTCTTCCTGTTAGCCAAACAAGGAGAACTGTAACTGCCTTGACTTCCTAGTAATTTGTTCTATGTCTTTGGTATTAACATTATGAAAGAATAATCAGTCTTAGCAGACTACATAAATTAACCTCAAAACATCATTAACAGATTTGAGAGATAAATGATACTCAGGACCAACTCCATGCTGACAGGCCTTTCCCATGCTCCAGATGGTGGAAACACTTGTGACATCTACTTAACTCAGAAGTTGCCAGGTCATGACCAGGTCTCAGTCACTGAAATGATGTCACTGAACTTGGTGAGGCCTTGAGGAATCCCATGTGCCTTTTCTCTGGTTCTTTTGTGACAGGGTTGTCTGTGGGTGCCGCATCTGCCCTCTTGGCTTGTATTCCTTCCCCATCTCCTATAGCCAGGCTCCTGTGTCCCCCATGCAGAAGCTGACAGTGGCCTCTTTTAGGCCACCACAGCCCCCCCAAAGCCAGACCAGCACACCAGGAACTCTCAGCAACCCCGGCCTCGGCCTCTTCTGCCTTCTGTAACCTTCACTCGGCTTCTGAGCCCTGATTGTCTTGGTTTTCCTCTAGTCTCACTGGTGGAGAGCACTGATCTCCCTTTTCTGGGCTCTAAGTACATTTCTCTCTCTGTCATCCAGGCTGGGTCTTTAATTGCATTTCTAGGACATAGACTCTCAACTTGCCCCTAACACAGACTTATCCCCACCATCCCAGGTTTACTAACATCTTCACACATCATCTCCAGCGGGGGTCTGATGGGCTTGTCCCAATGAAGATGGTCAGAACAGAGCCCACGATGGCCTCCCAGCCCACGCTGTGCCTTCTCTCAACCCTCCCCACTCAGCAAGTGACTCGTTTGCCCAGCCAAAAACCTAACAGAGATGCCTGGTTACTCTTCATCCATCACAGCCCCCAAACCCAACCCAGTCAGCTGCCCCGCCTCCACACGTTGTGCCAATAGGGCCTCATCTTTGCATCTCTGCTACAGATCTGATCCCCGACTGGACACCCAATTGGCCTGGTCCTACACACGGACTCCATATCTGCAGCAAGAGTTACCCTTGGGGGATTCACACAGGACAACGTCACTGTCTTGCTCCCAACCCCCCAGCTTCCTCATCGCATTTGGCTTTTACCTCAACCTCTTTCCTGGCACTTTGACCACCCATCTCCGTCCCAGTGGTCATCCAGTCTCGAGTCCTTCTCTTTACCCGCTGCTGATTTTTCTCCTATTTCATATCCCTAGTTCCTGTTTCTTTTTTCCTGTGCTTATTGCCTGTCTTATCACCAGAACATGAGCTTCAGGAGAACAGGGCCCTTCTGTGTCTTGTCTTCTTCCTGCTGTGTCAGAGCTTGGCATCTGGTGCACATTTGTTAAATATTTGTGGAATGGGTGAGTTCCAAACTTCCTGCCTTTTGCTTTCTATTTCCTGACATCTTTCTATTTTATCATGGTCTGGTTTGTTAAGTAACGTTTTATGACTGTGCACCTTATTCAAAAGCACTGTTTTTAAAAGATGCTGCATAGTTAGCAAGTGATTCACTTATTTAAATTCTAGACTTTTAACTGTGGCCTGTGATTCAAATACTGCTGGGGAAGGAAAGCTTTCAAATAACCCACCACACATCTCCTGAGGTTCCTACCAGCTCAATGGCACACCCACAATGTGGAGATGGTGCTTATCATCATTTTAAACACTTAAAGGGTGTTAATTTTTAATTTCCATATAACCCTTTGAGGATGGAATTATTATTGTCCTCATTTTGCAAATGGGCCAAGTGTATTAGTCTTTCAGTGCTCTGTAACAAATTACACAAACTAAGTGGTTTGAAACAACCCCCACTGATTAGTCCATGGTTCTGTTGGTCAGAAGTCTGGACAGACTCTGCCAGCTTGCCTGCTCAGGGTTGCAGAGTCAAACACAGAGGTATTGGAGGGGCTGGCTTGGGTGGGGTTTCTCTCTGGGGAAAGCTCACTCAGTCGCTCCTGCTAAGGCCAAATCCAAGGTCTCTCCTCCAGCGTGGTCCCCACCCCCTGCTCCTACTGACTGACACATTCCCTCTGTTGTCTCCTACATCAGCAACATGCTCTTTCTACTTAGCCCCTGCCCCCTTTACTCCCATGCTGGGCGCTGGGGTTTTCCTCCTGCCTCGCCAGCCCCTGCTCTGCACCCACTCCGCCTCCTCCTTCTCACACCCCCCAGTCCTCCCAAAGCTGCAGCGCCGGGCTGCCCCAGCTCCTGCAGTGAGCTCCTTGGTCTCCAGTTTCACAGACTCTATGGCATCTCACTCAGGACACCTTAGATCAAAGATGCATCATGAAGTTCAAGTTCCACCATGGGAGAAGCAGAGCACTGCCACTTGAACTCCCACATCCCATCACCTCCGTTTCCAGTGTCCTTTTGCTCTTGGGCCCCAGTACTGCCCTGAGGTGAGTGATGATGTTTCCTGTCTCAACATCTCTTGGAGGAGCAGGGCCCAGACCTTCCCCCGAGCCTCCCCATCACCCTGTCTGTGGGACCCTGTATCACTCAGTGTTTATAGAGAAACATATAACATAAGATATCCAAACGTGTAAGAATTTGCAAGGTCAGTTTATGATGGTCACCCACAGAGTCAGATGTGGAAGAGTGCAGAAGGCGACCGAAGATTCAGCCCAAGGTCTGGAGCACACCGCACAGTCCCGCGTGAGTCAGTATCAGGAGGCCGATGGGTCTGGGATGGAAGGCTGAAGAGTCTATGCCGGCAGGCTGAAGGATCTGCACCGGAAGCTGAAGGTCTCTGCTGGAAGCCAGGAGATGACATCAAGGTGAAGGTGAAGATTGGAGCTCCGTGGAAGAAACACAAGCAGATTCGTCCTTCCTCCTTTCCTCCTTATACCATTCAGACAATGAGCCACCTTAGGGTGGGTCCTCCACACCTGAGGGTGTGGAATTGCTGAGCTGAGGTAGTTAAGATGCTCTCTCTCTCTCTCTCTCTGTCTCTGATCTTTTTTGAGACAGGTCTCACCATGCAGTTCTGGCTGGTCTTGAGCTCACCTTGTAGCTGAAGCTGGTCTCAAACTTGCAACGATCTTCCTGCCTCAGCCTCCCGAGTGCCTCCACCATGCCTGGTGGCTAAGCTTCTCTTAACTGATTTTCTCAAGTCAACACAATCAGTCAAGCTTCACACACCCCTGTGTGTTCTTGGGATGATGCTGCCTGGTGCTACACCCAGCTCTGCCATGTATGCTTGTGCAAATATGAATGTATTCCTAGGGTTGTGTAGTCCCAAGCTGTGCAACTAGGTATTGTTGATTGACTTCATGCATGCTTCCTTCAAAATATCCACTCCTAAACATTAGAAACTTAAAACAAGAATGAGACCCTTTAGTTTCATGCATTCTTTTCTTGCCACCTCCCCGCTGTGGTGATCACTGTAGTCCTGGGCTTCCCCCGATTCGGGAGCCCAGAAGCCTGTGACTGTGGCTAGAAGCAGCATGAGCTGACACAGGCCTGGGGACCCCCGTGGGAACCACTGATAGTGGTCAGGAACGGCTTTCCAGGTTCTGCTTAACCAATCAGATCTCCCCTGTGAATATGGACTGGTGTCCATGGCAGCCAAATGTGGAGTCTGCTACCCACGGGAGGAGGGGCTGCGTGTGGGTCATGGTGGGCGCTGCCTCACGCGCTGCAGCTAGAGTACGACTTGCTCCCTCTGAGCCTTCAACTAAATCTGAATTCCCATTGTGAGATGTTAAAGTGGGGTGCAGGTGGGAGCTGTGAGAGGTGATGAGGCCTCTGACTCAGGAGCGGTTTGGGTTCATGCATCCATAACTTCATGGGCTACTGGTTATCTGGAGAGAAGCTGCTGGAAAAGTCAGCAGGATGAGTGTCTCTCAGTGTGATGATGCCTTGTGTGACGTTGGGACTCATCACCAGATGCGGAGGCACCCTGACTTTGGACCAGAACCAGGAGCAGAAGCAGATCTCTTTTCTTTCCAAACTTCCCAGTCCATGGTGCTGTGATCTCAGCAACAGCAAACAGGCTAAAGCATCAGCGTGGTCCAGATGAAGGAGGAGTGGGTCTGTGTCCCAGCTCATGAACACAGATGCTAGAAGGAGAGAGAGGTCCTAATTTGAGAGCAAAGTCCGTGGGAAGGAGTGAGACTGGAGAAGGAGGCCTAGATGTGAAATGAGGGGTGAGTCTTCTCCTGTTGGTT
>RJWM01036842.1:0-17874 GCA_004363535.1 Dasyprocta punctata
TACTTCTTCTTATTTTTTTACTCTTTCCGAGGGCTACAGTTCTCATCCTAGACTCCTCTTAGGTCCAGAGGATCCATCTCCCTCCCCTTTCCTTCTTTCTGTTATTGTATTATTTTGTATTCCAGCATTTGGGAGGTATATTCCAGGGAGCCTCCTTACGGTGGAGTCATCAGGTCGGCCATTTTGCAGGACTCTCCCAGAAGAGAGCTTTTAAAAAAAGCAATTTTGGCCATCAAGTGTCAAAGCAAAGGGCATCATAATCTCAGACTTCAAGTTGTACTACAAAGCTAGTGATTAAAAAAAAACATGATATTGCCAAAAAATGGTTTGTGGATCAGTGGAACAGAATTGGAGAAGCAATAGTAATTCCAGGCACACTCAGCTACTTTTCTTTGATAAAAGTATCAAATCCCTGCACTGGAGAAAAGATAGCCTCAATAATAAATGGTGCTGGGGAAACCGGCTATTTACAAGCCAAATATTGAGCCTAGGCTCATATTTGTCACCAGGTACTAAACTAAAATCAGAATGAATCAAATATCTAAACATTACAACAGAAAAACTTAATCTTCTAGAAGACAAGATAGGTAAAACACCTGAAGACGTACATATAGCAAAGACTTTCTGAGCAAAATCCTAATTGTATAAGCACTAATACCATGAACCAACAAATGGAATCACATCAAATTAAAAAGCTTCCTGCACAGCAAAGTAAACCACCAGCAAAGTTGAGAGAAAGCATACAAATGGAAAAATATTGCCAGCACCCTTAAGATATATTGTAACATTTGTAAACTATCACCAGTGTAGAATTGCTTTGTTTGTAGGAGTAACTTATCTCCATTTCTTAGATGAGCTCTGGAAGTTTTGCTGCTGTCCATGTATTTGAGATCATTGCTCTTTGGCTTCACGAAAGCAGAATGACTCTCAACCCCTTGTGAGCTATCGCATTTTTTGTCTGGCAGATTCTTGGTAATTAATTTTCTTCAGAAGTTGTTGTCTGGCTTGCAGAGATTTTTCATACATATACAGAGATTGTTATTCATCCAAAGTTTGAAGGAATACCTTTCCTGATTTCTGGAGCTTCTGCTGTGTGTAGCTCTATTCTTTCAGGTACTATTTTCTGCAATTTCTTACTTCCCTGAACATCTTTTCTATCTCACTTTGGTGACATCCCCAAATTATTTTCAGTTGTTCCTCCCTATATAGTAGTCTTGTGATTATTTCTATACAGAAAGGTTAGGTAATTTTAGGGTTATCTCCTTTGTTTCTGTTTTATAAGTGCTCAATCTTGCATTCTCTTAAAGTAACTATGGCTCTTTCCTATATTTTTGTAGCTTTCTACTTGTTTAGAGCAAGAATGCTATTCCAGACTTACTCCTTCATGGATAGAAGCAGAAGTCACACTCACCTTCATTTTTTAAAACTACTGAGCTGTGGGAGCAATTGAGACTCCATCTTGTCTCTTAGATTCCATTTTAGTTTGTAGTGACACTCTAGGTGAACTCTGTCCATAATTTCTGAGAATCTTCCTCCCAAATAGCCATAAAACCATAAAAAGAGGAGCAAACAGTTTTAGCACGCAGTGGTCAAGATGACCCTTGCCTGTATCCTGGTTGACTAATGGCCCAGATGTTCAAGAAGACCCTATAACATTCCTGTGAGACTTTAAGTACAGTGATAGGGTTGCTATGGTAACTGGGAAACTTGCAAATTCCAAGTAAGGTAATAAGGTAACCATGGTTACTGGAAAGGTATAAAACCTCAGAGAACAAAGACCAGGAGTGGATGTGTGCTATGGCAGAGTGTTGAGCACATCACCCAGCTGGCTGAATAAAACTTGCTTTTTTCTCGATTCTCAGCTTTCCATGGGTATTTTCTCACTGATTTTTGCCACAACAGAGCTACTTACTTAACGGTTGTTGTCAACTTGACTGGGTTAAGAGATACCTAGTGTCATAGTAACGTCTCTTATTGGTGAGGTAAAATACCCAATAACTAAAGTTAAGGTAGGAAAGGTTTATTTAGCTCACAGTTTGTAGAGGTTTTAGGCCATAATTGGCTGGCTCCAGTGCAGGATGGCTTTGCAGAGAACAGTTTGTGGTGGGTGGAGGACAGCAAAAACAACAACCAAACTTTAATAGTATCTTTCTATCCCTTTTATACTCTATCTAGGCTGCTAGTATTAGGGTGGTGTCAAACCAATCAATTAACTGATCACACATTCTTAACCCCAGCATGACACACTCTAGATACAGCCACTTCTTTATCTCCCCATACACTGCCCGTCACTTTATGTGTTTGTGGGAATTTACAGACATTATTGATAGATAGGCCTGCAAAATGAGGGTTAAGACGTGTTCTGGTGTGGTTGTCACTGTCCAATAGGCTTGCAG
Organism: Dasyprocta punctata; assembly: GCA_004363535.1. Taxonomy (NCBI): domain Eukaryota; kingdom Metazoa; phylum Chordata; class Mammalia; order Rodentia; family Dasyproctidae; genus Dasyprocta; species Dasyprocta punctata. Next base: position 2,397 of record RJWM01036842.1, read on the forward strand.
CCTGAATGGAATGAAAGGGATGAAGTTGGCCTGTATTTTTGAAGTCCAGTTCTATTTGAGCGGGTGTTTTTTGTTTTTATTTTTGTTTTTGTTCTGCTTTTTGTTTTTTTTTTTGTTTGTTTGTTAATTTGATTGCTTAAGAACATCAGACTCTAATTTATTCAACCTTTCAATGTGAACTCACACTGGTTACTCTCCAAGGATCTTCTAGTTCTTCAGTCTCAGACTATTAGTGTATTCTTTTTTGTTTGTTTATTTGTTTTTATTAGTGTACTCTCAACTGTTCTTGTTTTGGAGATTCCAGCTTCTTAGAATGAGCATGTACTGAGTTCTTCTCTTCAGCATGCACGTGGCCATTGAGGAATACCCTGTAACAGTTTCTATCTAATAATCTGCTGTTTGTATAAGACTTTTGATATAATAAATATATAGTCTATTGATTCTGTTCGTGTAAAGGCCCCTAACCAAGAAAAATATTTGACTGCATGGAATTCTAATTTGGCACTTTTTCTTAGCACTTTAAATATTTCATTCTATTGTCAAGCTTATTGTTGCTATTTTGAACTTGCTGATAGCTCTTTTTCTTATTGTTTTAAAAATGTTTCTGTCTTTTGTTTTTGTGTTTCAATATGTCTTTATTGGAGCATTCTTTTAATTTTTCTACTTAGAATTCATAAAGCTTCTTGATTCTGGTACTTCTTGAAATTCATGAGTTCTACAAAATTTAGCCAGATCTCTTCCAAAGATTTTCTGCCATGCTCTTGCTCTCGTCATTTTTTGGGATTCCAGTTACACATGTTAAATCATTTCATTATGTACCATGTATCCTAAATATACTTTTATATTTTTCATCTAATATTCCCTCTAGTTTCTCTATTCAGTTAACATTTTTTGTTCTTTACTAATCTATTTTATTTCTCTAACATGCTGCTAATCTGTCTGTAGATTTATTAATTTTAAATATTTTATTGTTTCATTTTAAAATCTTCATTCCCTGATGTACAATCTAGTTTCCATTTATTTTTTTCATGTTTTAATATATTTTGAATGTATTTATCATTTATTTAATTTGCTTTGCTACTTTGGTAACCATAGTACTCATATATAAGATAAATGAATTCTACTAAACTTAACTAGTTACAGATATATTTTTTCTAGTTTTAGTTATGATTAATAAAGTTGCAATGAACATATTTGTTCATGGGTTTCAGGCTACATGATGAATAGTGTACACAAAATCTTCTGGAGGATCTGAGTTACATCTTATTCTAGGTACGATTTTATTTTATTTTATTTTAGCTGCAGGTATGATAGAGACAGCACATGTTTGTTCACTCAGAGATAGAAATAGTTCTAGACTTGTTAGACATCTTGAAGGCTGGTCTACTTCTGGCTAACCCTTATTTCTATAGTGTAGTCTTTCAAGAATTTCTATTGAAATCCTAAGGATTTTTCAGGGTCCCTCAATCTTGTATTCCCTGAACTACAATTTTGTATTTCCCTCATATTGTGACAGTGCTTAAAGTTCTGCTTAGTTTCTTAAGATCCACTTTCTACTTGGTTTCCTGGTCTCTTTTTATCTCCTATATCCACCCCACCGGCCAACAGGTAACTTCTATGTTCATTCTTCTCCTCAAGTCTTTAGCTGTGTGTTTTTTAAATTTTTGTCTCCTAGAATTACAAAACTTTGTAGCACTGTCTTTTCAGCAACTATGCCTCTCACAAGTTATCATCAAATTCTCCAAAAGGAAAATGCAACAATGTGACTTGACCAACTTCTGTGTGATTCTACATTCTTTGAGATTTTGGACTCCACGTCCTTGCTGTCTTTTTTTCCTCACGTCATTTTATATTAGTCCATACTGGTCACACAGACGAATGTGTTCCATTTGGCAGATTTGTACACACACAAAGCATATTTTGATCATTTTTTTCATCCTTCACCACCTTCTTTCCCCATGTTTCTCTCTAGTTTCACATTTATTTTGGGAGAGATTTCAGTTCATACAATGTATTTTGATCATATCCATTCCTTCATTACCCAGTTTTACTCCCTCTCCCATTCCCATTATTCCTTTACTCTTTTCTACTAATAGCCTCCCTTCTACTCTCTTGCCATCTTTTCTTAGATTCCACATATTGGGGAGAGCATGTATTTGTCTTTCTGAATCTGGATCATATCTTTAAAAATGATTATCTCTCAATCGATCCATTCTCCTGCAAATGACAACATTTTGTTCCTCTTTATGACTGAACAATACTTTACTGTGTACAATACCACATTTTATCTATTCATTTATCATCCATGATCACCTAGACTAGCTTCATATCTAGGCTAACTCCATAACTTGCCTATCATGAACTGAGCCCCAATAAATACAAGTGTGCAGTTATTTCTATAGCATGCTGGCTTCAATTTCCATGGGTACATACTGAAGAGTGATTGGTGTTAATTGTTTACATCTAGATTTCCCCCAAAGAGCCTCATGCTCTCATAGACAAGGATTTTGAAAAAGAATTGGACCATGGCACACTATAGCTGACTTGCGTTACAAGGTGGAGCCTGATCTGGGATGGCATATTGCTGAGGGTGTGGCCTAAAAGGATCCATCTCCCTTTCAGCTCATTCCTTCATTTTCTTCTTTCTGGCCACTATGACATGGGCAGTGTTTCTCCACCCAGAACCTTCCATCATGCTGCTGACCATTAAAGGACTGAAATTTCTGAAACATAAGTTTAAATAAACCTCTCCTACTCTAAGTCACAGGTGTCTGTTATTTTTGCATCAGCAATGAGAAAAGTGACCAAAACAAGTTACATACCTGGATCAAATAAATGATAGATTTCTCATTTTTAAGGAACCTCCACACTGATTTCCATAACTGTAATTAACAGTTATCCCTGAAACCACCACCACATCACTTCTAAAGTCACAAGTGAAGACAAACTCAAGGGGAGAAAAAAACTCTACCACTCCACAGGGAAAGACACAAGACATTGACAGCCATATTTAATCCACAAAATCTGCTTCGTTCAATGGAAATAATTTCCAATATATTTATTTTTTAAAACTGCATAGTCCTAATCTCACACATCTCTGATTTAGGAAGCATTGCTAGTGTGAAAATGATCTGGATTGTAGGGCTTGTTCAAGGGTTTCTTGTTTCATTACACCCCATATTTTCTCCTCTGGAAAACTGGCTTAACCCCAATTATCTGAAGTTCTTTCCACTTAAAAATATTATATGAAACATTAAATCAAAAGAAAAAATGAGTTAGAAGTCTGATGAGGGATTAAGGAAAATGATGACTTTTGAAAAAGAATAAATAGATATAAATGTGGGAATACAAGAAAGGAATGGTGATGGCTGTAAATCAAAAAGAGAATTTGAAAAATGAGAGGTTAGAAAAACAAAGAGAAAGAAAAGATGAAAGGAGTAGGGAATGAAAACATCTGGGGAAGTTGGGGAACAGGAATGTAAGAATTCAAAAGAAGATATTGGAGGTAATATTTGGACTGCCACCTTCTTTTAAAAACATGATGCTCAGTATGTTAAACACAGAATGTGATGTGTATTTGAACTATTGCCCATGGCACCCAATTGTGTATACTGTAATGTTCAATAAGGGAAGTAATGTTCTATACATAATAAAATGCTCATACATGAGTAAAGTTTTATACCTCCAATTTAAGCCCTTCAAGTCTTGATTATTCTCTGATGCTTTCAAATAAGCAATGCTTCTTTAAATTTTAATTCTATTGAGTATTGACAGTTGTTATCAGGGGAAAGTCAATAATATACAAATTTCATCATCATAACTATAAGTGAAAGTTTACTTTTTTTCCTTTAGCTGCTTGTTTTTACTTGTGCATATTGGTTATACAGATTAATGCATTTCATTCTGGCAGATTTATACATGCACATAATGTAATTGATTATTTTTTTCTCTCCCATCACCTCCTTGACCCACTCCTCCCCTTTGTTTCATGCTTTGGGGAAATTTTAGTGCATATAATATATTGTGATTATATCTGCCCCCTACTACATGCCATTATATCCCATGCCACTTTATCTCATTCTTCTTTTCCTAATAATAGTATCATTTACTTGCTTACCATCTTTTTTGATTCCACATATTAGGGAGAACATGTGATGATCTCCAGATCCATCTGTTCAATAAAATATAGGTTTTCAATGTAATTCCTAATGATCCCCAGGCTTCAGTGGTGTCTGGTTAAATATCCTCCTTTTCATCTCTAATTGTATAGATTTAGGTCTCTCAATTTCCTTTGGTTAACTTGGATAAAGATTCAATTATATAAATACATGTATATTTTTAATCAATATATATTTTAATTTTATTTTATTTTAAGGAGAAGAAAAATAGAAATAAAATAAGACAGCTTATTTTTAAAAGATCCCACACTTCATTTCATTGTTGTTTTACTCTAATTAATTTCAGTGTTAATCTTTATTATTCCTTTTGTTCATTTTGGGTTTGGTTTGTTTTTGTTTTGTTAAAACATTGAAATAGCCTTAAATGCATGTTGAGGTTATTTATTTCAGGTATTTCTGATTTTTAAAGTATATAAATTTCCACATTAGAAGAGCCTTTGCTGTATACCAGAGATTGCATTTCTATTTGCATTTGAGTTTAGGAATTGTTCTAATTCTTCAATAACTTCCTCAATGACTCCTTGATTGTTCAAAAAGTGGACTGGTCCAGCTATACAAGTTCACATAGTTCCTATGATTTTTTTTCATAATGATTTGAGTTATGATCAAAGTTATGATCAAAATCCATTGTGATCTAGCAAAATGCAAGAAACATTTTAATTTTTTTATATTTCTCAGGTTTTCATTTTGCCCTAAAATATCTATTTTGGAGAGCATCCCATGAGCCATCAATAAGAATGTGTATTCTGAAGTTGTTGGCTGGCATTTTCTGAGACAAGTATTAATTCCATCTAATCCATGATGAAGTTTATCTCTGGTGTATCCTTGTTGATTTTTGACTTAGTGACCTATGCTTTGATGGAATCTTTACCCACAGTTATTGTATTGGAAACTATATGTCTCTTTATGTTGAGTAGTGTCTGATATTTATTACACTGATGTTCTCTGGTTAAATATTCTATGTTTCTGTGTAAATATTGTATTGTCTCCCTAGTGTAAGAAACTGAAAGAGTAAATAAGATACAAAATCTTCAATAAATATTATGAAAGGGTAAGAAACTGCTCAAGGGGGAAAAAGTAACTCAGATAGGGAAAAGGAGAAAAGAAGAAGGGGAAAAGAAAAAAGATATAAATTTGTACATATACATTAAAATGATTGCATTACTAATTCTATTAGTTCTTGGAACAAAACAGTTAATATTCATAGGATTAGATCACTTTTGCATGTTTATGTATGGTAATCTGAGTAACTCTTTTGAAGATAAGTATGCAAAATAACAACCTTAGTTATGTTCCTACCACCTTGTTTTGCAAGCCTATATTGTTATTGTTTTGGGCTCTTTGTTACTGTTATTTATTTATCTCTTTTGTTTCTTGGTGTTTTTTGGTAATTTGTTTCATTTTGTTTTATTTTTGCCTCTAATACAGAAAGGATAGATGTACATGTATAGGCTTATACAAGCCTAGAAATTCTCCTAAAGAGTTTACAAGAATTGATTTTGTTACATGTGATGGTATGTACACCTACTTTGAAGAAAGTGAGACATTATGGTAGCCATTGCTGATTTCCTATCATCCTGTTGTGAAGTCCAATAATTCTTTTATTCTTTGTTTTGATTGGTTTTAGTCTGTTTTGTATTATTTGATTTCAATATGTGTAAAGGTATGGACAGCTATTTTGAAGAGAACAAGAGACATTATGGTAGCCATTGTTGATTTTCCTACTATCTGGTTTTGAAGGCTTGTAATGCTTTCATACTTTTGTTTTGATCAGTTTTATACTATTTTGTTTTGTTTGAATTCATTGTGTGTGAAGATATGGACAACTATTTCAAAGAAAACAAGAGACATTATGGTAGCCACTGTTGATTTCCTATTGTCTTGTTTTGAAATCCTGTGTGTTGCTTGCATTGTTTTGTTCTGATCTGCTTTGTTTTGTTTTGTTCTCTTTAAAATAAAAAAATTTAAAATTCTATGTTTCAATTCTATTATATATATATATATATATAGATATATATATAGGAAGTAGACTCTGAAGATGGAAAGGGAATTTTGGATAAGGCGAGAAAAAAGGATGGGGAGTGAATTGAAAAGTAAAATCTATGAAGATGCACATGCATATGTATGAATTCCACAAAATGATTCTAGTTGTTATGTATCACATACATATATCAATGCCAAGATGATGTCACATGCCATCAAATAACGTAAATTTTCATAAAATAATGACCTTACCTAAGAGTCTAAGAAGGTGCCAGAAACTGCCAAGGTATTACTCAGTATAAGAGAGCTATCGGATACAGAATTTAAAGCAATTAATTTAAGAAACTCACTGAGATTTTGAAGAAAACAGAGAAAAATGTTTCAGTGCTAAAATAAAGGAACTTAATTAAAATATGGAAGCAATTTTAAAAATTAAACAGAAATTCTTAAGTTTTAAAATCCTCTCAGTAAAATTAAAAATTAAATAGAACTCATTGATAGCAGTACAAATCAGTTAGAAGAAAGAAACAGTGAACCTGAAGACAGGTTATTTGAAGACAAGAGAACAGAATGGAGAATATTGACAAAAATGTATGAAAAATATTGGGTTATTGTGGCTAGAGAGTTGAGAAAGCCAAATGGGAAGAAAGTGTATTCAAAATAAATAAGAGAAAGCTTCCCAGACCTAGAGAAAAATATAAATATCAAAGTATGGAAAATTCAAAGGTCACTTTTGAAATTAATTTCAAATAAAGCTAGCCCAATAAAATGTATAATCATACCTACGTTTATAGCAGTACAACTCGTAACACCTAAATTTTGGAAGTGCCCAATATATCCATCAACAGATGAGTAGATAAAGAAAATGTGGTAGAGAATTAAAATGGTTGAATAAGACTGGCAGCAAAATACAACTTCCCTGAAACCTCAAATCAAGACTCCCCAAAAACAATAATTTGATGAAGAAAAGAAAACTTAGATCTCCAAAAATCAGGACAGAACTGACAAGGGAACTAAAAACAATATAAGAGCTGGAGAAATGTAGAACAATGCAGAGAAATACACAAAGCAGTCTGGAAGCTAACTCCAACTCCTGGGGACGGAGGCCTTGTCTCTGCAAATAAAAGGTAAAAGACAGGACAAGCTGCTGCAGGTCTGGGGAGAAACAATAAACCAAACCAGCAGTGCTAACCCCAAGAAAAGCCTATAGCTTCGTATTTTATTCTGAAACTGATTTCTTTCACTTGCCAGATTAGAGTTTGAAAAGACAAGGCAAGAACTCTACCACTGAGCCACATTCCCTGTAGCACCTGCCATATTTGAGAGTGTTTAATCAGGAACACCATTGGAAAGGGGTTAACACTAAGTTACAGAATAAATACAGAACAATAGACCTTTAGAGCTGTTGTGGTCACCTGACTGGATGGGAGATGGCCACAAGAGACATTCAAGGAGAGACCAAGGACTAGACATACAACCTGTGAGAAGTTTAAAGCTCAGGTTAGGAAAGAAACAGGGGTCCCCCCACCCAAAATGAGAAGCCGGGATGGTTGTGAGTGGCTTTCACAGAGAGCTGGATCTGAAAGTGTTGGCATTGGACTGAAGACTGACACACATCCTGCCTCACTGCCCACCCAAAACAGAGATGAAAATCTGTTTGCTTTCCCCATCTAACAACAGGAATGGCAGTGTGCCTCAACATGAATGGCTCCCATACCTTGGGGTCTGTTAACAGGGGCCTCTGGATCATGAAGATTTACCTCACAAACCTACAAGTTATAAAGCTAGACAGAGAAAGCCATGACATGGACACATGGGGTGACAGAAAAACTGGTAATGGTTGGGGTGACTACAGCCCTAGGGCTAAAAACACTGAATATGCTTAGAATGATATGTGGGGGAGGATTCAGCATACACGCAAAAAGTGAGTGTAGAAACAAAATGGATCTTCATAGTAACTCATATCTGGTCACTATGGGACCAGATGGAGGTAAGAGGAACTCATCCCTCCCCCATATCTAGTGCATTCCAATACCACAGACTCTGAAAGAAAAAAGTAATTCAAAAACATGAAGAAATTTTTTGCCTGAATTCTCTTTTTAGTTCGTTGCGTTTTTTTTTTTTTTTTGAGCGGTTGGATTTTTTTTTTTTTGCTTTTATCTTCTTTATTCTCTTTTCTCTTCAATTTTGCTTTTGGTTTTATCTCTTTCTTCATTGGTGTTTATGTTTATCTCTGTTACTATTATATAATTCTAATACTTTTCTTTTACTCCTTAATAAAATCTCCTTTCTCACTTTTTCTCCCCTATTTCATATTTTTCTTTTTTTATTTTACGGAAAAAAGTAAAGCAAAATTTCACAACAAAATAATAGGAGAATAATGATAGTTAATAAATTGCATATGGTTATCTTTAAAGTACTTATTCAGAGTTCAAGATACGGGTATAAAGTTCTCCAGTCAGTATTAGCACAAACCTTCCTTTTCAATGAACTAACAAACACTAGTAGTCTAACTAACTTGTATTTTTTCTCTTTTCTTTGTATTTCAATTATTTCATTTTCTGGTTCCTATTAAGCTTTATTAATCTTCAGATATTTAGCTGACTCTCTGCTATTATTTAACTTTTTAAAAATTTTTTAAGTTTATTGGTATAATAGATAGATCATATTCATGATAGGGAATATGTATCTGTGTATAATATATTTTGATTCTTCTTTTTTCCCAATCCCCTACCCTCCCTTCAACTTCTTTCCCCTTCCTTATTTATAAAACTTTTTGTTTCCATTTATCACTTTAATCATTTTTTCCTTTACAATTCCTTTACCCCCTTCATTTTCCCCTAGCTCCTCTTTCTTTTTGAAATATCTCTTCTAGGAGTAACGAGAAGACAATTCACCCTTCCTGTGAGCCACTGCAAGACATGCGGGGCCAGGGAGGAAAAACAAGCCAATTCACCATGCCTATGAGTCAGTGGAAGGCATGGTAGGCCTGAGAGGAGTAATAAGAAGCCAATTCACCCTTCCTGTGAGCCAACCAGTGCAAGAGCTGGGAGAGAAGAACACCCCCCACACCCCCACCCCATAAGCAAGCAACTGTCTGATTCAGAGGACAGGCTGAGTTGATAGCAACTGAGGTACAAAAACAACTTAATTCTTGCATTATTTGATTGTTTTTGCAGGCCTAAGGCCAGTAGTCTGAGCATCTATTAAGAGGATAGCAATATGCAATATAGCAAATATGGGGGATTTCCTTCTGTCTTGTTTTTGAAATCCAATATTTTCTTGTTTTGTTCCATTTTATTGTTTTGTTTTATTCTATGTTGTGTTTTGATTAGTTTTATTCTGTTCTGTCTTGTTTGATTTTATTATGTCTGATGGTACAGGCAGCAATTTTAAAGATAACAAGAGGCATTATGGTAGCTATTGTTGATTTTCTATTATCCTGTTTTGAAATCCTGTATCAGTTTCACTGTTTTGTTTTGATTGTGTTTATTCTGTTTTATTTTATTTGGTTTATTCTCTTTAAAGTATTCTTCTTTCATTCTTCTGTTTTTATTGGGTTTATTCTGTTTTGTTTTGTTTGATTTTATGATGTCTGATAGTATGGACAGCTATTTTGAAGAAACAAGAGACATTATAGTAGCCATTGTTGATTCTCTATTATCTTGTTTTGAAGTCCTGCATCACTTTCATTGTTCTATTCTGACTAGCTTTATTCTGTTTTTTGTTTAGTTTTATTCTTTTTAAAATAAAAAAAGAAGTATCTCTTCTTATTTAATAATATCTACTGTACATTTTGGTCCTTATTTACTCTTTCAGTTTCTCAAACCATGGAGAAATTTCAATATTTACACATGTGTCTGACTTACTTCACTTAAAGGCTATGGTCTCAAAATGCACGCAGTTACCTAGAAATATCTCAAGTTTATCATCTTTATGGCAGAGTAGCACTCCACTATGTAAATAAAAAGATATCTTAATGGGGGAGACCAAGATGGTGGAGTACTAAGCAGCAGAGAAAACAGCCTCTCTGAGAGGCTGTCACTGGAATATAGCATCGTGAGGAAGACAAGAAGGAGGATAGTGGGTCCACTGGACCCAGGAAAAATCTGAAGAGTGAATTGAAGACCATGGAGACAGTGTAGACAGAAACTCCAATGAAGAAGAAGAAGGTAATCAGTGGTGTCTTCTCCCTGAGATGGGACTCACTGCATGATAGGAGCAGTTCAAACCTGTGGACCCAGGGTGACAGCAATGGATGACAACTCCAAAGGTCTCTATAGAGAAATGCAGTAGTGGAGGGGAGCAGCAGACATGAGGGACTGCACTGGCTGGTGGTGAGTACAGAGGACTTAGTCCTCCCACAGGAGACAGTGATTAGCCAAGAGCTGTCTTGGAGATGCACCAGCTGATCTCAGAACTCAGGACTACAGCTGGCTCCATCTAGCACATTCCAGCTGGGCTCAGAGCTGCAGAAATTGCTTGGACAGTGGTAAGCCCAATGAGTCTGGTCTCAGGGCAGGCCTGCTGAGTTTGTCAACTACTCTGCCAGAAAGTTACTGTTGGCTTGCTGGGAGAGATCTGCATAAATCAGGACTCTGTCTCCACACATTGTCTACTAGTGAAACTAGAGATAACCCTGGAAGTGGACCTTTTTTTCTTTATTTCTTTTCCTTACTTTTTTTTCTCTTTCCCTCTCATTGTTTGATTTTGTTTTTGTGTGAATGTGAACGTGGTTACTAGCCTCTTTGTGGTTGTGGTTTTGTTCTGTTCTTCCTTTTACCTCTTCTATCTCTGTTTTATTCTTCAGTATTCTGCACCAGTTTCCCAAAGTTGAGGTGATCCCCCTTTGTCCTCTGACCTTGTTTCTAATCTTCTTCTTCTCCTCCTCCTTCTCCTCCTTCTCCTCCTCCTCCTCCTCCTCTTCTTCTTCTTCTTCTTCTTCTTCTTCTTCTTCTCCTTCTCCTTCTCCTTCTCCTTCTCCTTCTCCTTTTTCTTCTTCCACTTCTCTATTTTCTCCTTAATCCGTTTTAAATTTTAACCCCTGAGGGAAAAATTGACTTGAAAATTGCATATAATTTTCTGGTTTATTTTAGATTTTCTTATATAACCCCAAAGCTAGTTCATACAGTTAAAAGTGGCAAATTAAGGGTTAGTTCAGTTTGTCATCTGCTAGGATGTGTTTGATGCTATTAGTAGCACTATAGTCAAAATTGACATAATTGTTCTAAACAGCTGTTCTTCCTGATATTCCAGGACTGAAATTGACTAAGGGTCACAGAAAATTCTGTGGCACAATGCCAAAGAACCAGAGACTGGGCCAAACAAGCATCAAATTCTCATCTCCAACAATCATAAGAGGTAGCGTCTTCCAACAGACTCAAACACAAAAACCAGCTATACGTGGAAGATACCTCAGAGAAATAGTCATCATCTAGAGATCCTATATACTAACAATAAAACAACCCACCATAGGCACTTTACAAGCATCACCCCAGGAACTGAATTAGGAAAAAATGAAAAGACACTTAAACAAAATGCAACCACAGATATCAAGTTCACCAAAGGCAAATCCAGGGGCAATGAGGTGGGAATATCTAAAAACCTGCCACCTGGCCTCCCTGAAGTGGTAATGACAAAGTAATTGAATGAGGCACCAGAAAAAATGAAATCAGAAATAATCTTTTGGATAAAGACCATGCTTAGTAATGCTAGAGAAGATACACACAAAAAATAGATAAGCTTAAGAAAATTTTGGAAGGTAAGAATATGAAAGAAATAAAATCCATAAAGCAGATTTAAGCAGATATCTAGGAGGATAAAAATTCCATTGAAAGTATTCAAAGCAGATTAGGCCAATGTGAGGGCAGGATGTCAAATATTGAAGACAGGCTTGCAGTTAGTGATCCGGAAAAGAAAGAGTTCTCAAAAATAGCTAGGAACCATGAGAAATCAATCCAGAAGCTGCTAGATGACACGAAGAAAAATTGGAGTCAATGAAAAAGCAGGAGATATCACAAATGACATTAAAAATATGTTCACAGCAATTATGACAGAAAACTTTCCTGGGAGAGAAAAAGAATTTGACATACAGATAAACAAGGCACATAAAACTCCAATTAGCAATGATCAAAATAAACTACAGCCAGGCATAAAATAGTCAGTGTTCCAAAATTGTAACATGAGTACAATCCTAAAAGCTGTTAGAGAAAAGAAACAAATCACTTATAATGGAAAGCCCATCAGAATTATAGCTGAATTCTCAAAACAAACTCTCAATTCAAGTAGAGCTTTGAGTAAAGCACTCAAGGTTCTAAAGGAAAACAACTTCCAGTCCAGATTGATGTACCCTGAAAAACAATCTTTCAAAACTGATGGAGAAATAACACACTCATGACAAAGAACATCTAAAGAAATTTGTAACCACCAAACCAACACTCCAAAATGTTATGAAGGACATTATAGAAAAAGGTAATAAGGACTACAGCTCCATGAATTCCAGCAAAAGGAATCCATCAGAAAAGGCAAACAATTAGAGACATGGGAAAAGGTGTGTGGGGCAGGGCAAAAACAGGAAAATAACATGACAAGGATAAATCAATACCTATCAGTTATAACCACCAAAGCTCATGGTCTCCATACACCAATCAAAAGACACAGACTGGCAGAATGGATCAAGAAGCAAGATCTAACAATATGCTGTTTACAGGAAACACATTTCATTCAAAAAACTCATGGATTGAAAATCAAAGGATAGAAAATAATAATCCATGTGACAGAAACCCAGAAAAAAGCAGGGGTGGCTAATCTATTTGTAGACAAAGTGAATCTCAAGACAAGACTGATTAAGAGAGATAAAGAGCCAACCGGGTTTCTCCCGGCACTGTAGGCCTGGGACCTGCCCAGGCTTGCCCTGGCAAAGCGGTTGTCGTTCTGAACTTGCAGACAGACCCGGGCTCCGGGCCGCGTCACTCTGGGGTACTCTGTCTAGCTCCCCGGGACTGGAAGGCCTTGGCCCCCCACCCAGTTAAGGCGGAGGCTCCACCCGCATGCACCTGGAGGACGCCCTCCCTTGCTGCATGCAGGGCCAAGCTCGAACGGGTCCCTCGATCCAGTGTGATCCAAGAATCAGCACGACCCTCAGGGGAACACCCAGCCAGCCTCCCAGGACACAGAGATACGCAGCCCAGCCCAGATCAGCCCAGGACCCCAGAACTGCTCACTGGGGACTGACCAATATAGCTGCAGGGACTCGGAGAGCTTGCGATCCCCACAACAGAGTGCCGAGTATGTGTGAGCTCCATACTTCAGTGGAGTTGCTTGTGCATGCGCCACCCTAGAGCTCAAAGACCCCCACCCAACCGGGTTTCTCCCAGCACTGTAGGCCTGGGACCTGCCCAAGATTGCCCTAGCAAAGCAGTTGTCATTCTGAACTTGCAGACAGACCTGGGCTCTGGGCAGTGTCACTCTGGGGTACTCTGCCTAGCTCCCTGGGACCGGGAGGCCTTGGTCCCTCCACCCAGTTAAGGCAGAGGCTCCACCCGCATGTTCCGGGAGGCCGGGCTCCCTTGCTGCGTGCAGGGCCGAGCTCGACCGGGTCCAGCGATCCAGCGTGATACAAGAATCGGCACGACCCTTGGGGGAACACCCAGTCAGCCTTGCAGGACACAGGGCCACATAGGTTCTAGAAGAAAATGACAAAACAAAAGACCAAGAGGCAGTCTCTGTGCCCCAGCCCACAAAGAACAAACCCAAGAGACACTGAAATGGAAGACAGTGGGAGTCACACAAAGGGACTTTCTAAAATGATAGAAAATGCAATAAAGAAACACCTTGATGAAGCTATAGAGAAATTCAAATCAGAAATATTCTCTCAGCTAAAAAATGAAATGAGAATCATTATTAAAGAAATGTGTGTATTTAAAGAAGAGCAAGATAAAAAAATAGAAGAACTTAACAAAATGATCGAAACTTTGAATGAACAATATAAAACACAAACAGAATGCATGAAACAGATGCAAAGGAAAATGCAAGAAATGAAAAACTCCATGGAAAGTTTGAAAAGCCGCTTAAACGAAGCTGAAGATAGAATCTCAGATCTTGAAGACAGCATGGGAGATCATGGCCATGAAAGAAAAGATCTCGTAAAAATAGTAAGGAACCAAGAAACAAAAATTCAACAGCTGTAAGACGATGCCAAGAGAAATAACATAAGATTAATAGGCATAAATGAAAAAGCAGGGGGCAATACTAATGACCAGCAAAGACTATTCACAGAAATAATAGCAGAAAACTTTCCAAACATGGGAAGAGAATCTGAAATACCGGTAACTGAGGCATACAGAACCCCAATTAACCACAACCAAAATAAATCCTCACCCAGACATATAATAATAAGGGTATCAGAAGTACAGCACAAGAACAAAATACTAAAAGCTGTCAGAGAAAAGAAACAGATCACCTATGAAGGAAAGCCTATCAGAATCATGGCAGAGTTCTCAACACAAACCTTTAAGTCTAGAAGAGCTTGGAGTGAAGTATTTCAAATCCTGAAAGAAAAAAACTTTCAACCCAGATTGATGTACCCTGCAAAACTATCCTTAAAAATTGATGGAGAAATAAGATGCCTTCATGACAAAGAACAACTGAAGAAATTTATGGCCAGCAAACCAACACTACACAGAGTACTAAAAGACACTTTAGAAAGAGACAAAGATAGTCACAATCTTAAGAACAACAACAAAAGGAAACCACTAAGCAGGGCAAGTAATTAAACACAAAATGTAGAAAACCAACAACAGAAAGATATCATGACAGGGATGAGCTGGTATGTATCAGTTATATCAATCAATGTAAATGCTCTCAACTCACCAATAAAAAGAAACAGACTGGCAGACTGGGTTAAGAGACAAAATCCAACAATATGCTGTGTACAAGAAACACATTTCACTTAAAAGGAAATTCACAGACTAAAAATCAAAGGCTGGAAAACAATACTCCATGCAACAGGAACCCAGAAAAAAGCAGAGGTAGCTATTATGTTTGCAGACAATGCAAACTTCAAACCGAGAATGATCAAAAGAGATAAAGAAGGTCACTACATACTTGTTAGGGGAACACTTCAAGAGGAAGAGATTACAATCATAAATATATATGCACCGAATATGGGAGCACCCAACTATGTAAGACAATTCTTAATAGACATGAAAAACCAAATAAACAATAATACAGTTATAACAGGGGACCTTAACACCCCATTGTCACAGAGAGATAGATCAACCAAACAAAAAATCAGCAAAGAAATAGCAGAACTGAAT
>RJWM01036843.1:0-17869 GCA_004363535.1 Dasyprocta punctata
ACTGTGCTGTGGGAGGCACTGTTCTCTGTGAGTCCCTGCTAATGATTTTCCCATTATTTCAAATGAATAGCAAGACTACTCAGAGGAACAAGCAAATAGCCATGGGAAGAAAGAAATTCAACATGGACCCCAAAAAGGTAAGCACATACTTCCAGTTTTCTGACATGCAACCAACTGATTTATCTATTATAATGGCTGCCTGTCTTTTGACAAAGGTGCTCACTTCATAAAAATATGGAGTTAACATTATTTTGTCAAAAAAAAAAGTGGTAGACTGTTTAATGAGTGACGTAAAGCAGAAGTATCATGTTGAGCTAGTTTCTGGCCCAAAAGCCCTTTCTTGTAGTGTGTTCTGAATGTGGACATGGTCTCACAGGATCCACTGGGAACTCTTGTTCAGTCCTTGCTGTGAACCCCATCCTTGATGTTTATCTCTTAATCTTGTTGTGTGAGCCAGACTCTGATATAGGACCTCACAGGATTAGTTGTGGTTAGAAGTGGGGTTGGAGTCTGGGGCCAGGTGGGCTCTGTGTTTCTTTGGCACCATTCATGCAGGAACCCAAGACAGAAACAACAGTACCCCTGTCTCTCCCTCCTCTTGGAAAGCCTCTTCATCTTGCAAAATCTGGCTCAGAAATGCCCCACCTTTCTCAGTGGTTTTCTTTTCCCCATCATTTAGGATGACACTAAAGACAAGAAGGTATTAATATCTTGAATGAAAAGCAGCTGATCATATTTACTTTTTGTGTTTTATTTTGTTTTGTTTTGTTTTAGACCAGGTCTCAACTGTGTAGTTCAGGCTAGCCTTGAACTCATTATATAACCCAGGCTGGCCTCAGACTCATGGTGATCCCCCTGACTCAGCTGAGTGCTGGGATCACAGGTGTGTGCCACCATGCCAAATTCAGATTTACTCTCTGCCTTCTCCAACAAAATCCCTTTACTGTGTTTAGTAAAGGTTAATCAGGAACCCTAAGGCAACACATGCAGATTGTGCCAAGATGGACTTTTGTCAAGGACCTTTGAGAATGTTATTGAACAAAAGCCCAATTAGGGTGACACTATTTCTAGTTTTTTATTTAAAATGCTTCGTCAGGCATGATAGCACATGCTTGTCATCCTAATGTGGCAAAATCAGGACTGGGAAAGGAGCAACACCCAGCAAGGTTTGGAGGCAGTGAATAGCTTTATTTATACTGGTGGACCTGACAAGGATCACTCCCCAAAGAAGTCAGGTCCTGAGACTCAGAGAGGGAGGCTTTTATGTTTGCAAGTGGAAATACAGAGGCAAAATGGCTAGTCAATTGTGGATTGGTTCTTACAGTGGGCATCATAGTGAGCGACCAGCTGTCTCTGAGAAATAGAAGTAACAGGAACTGTAACAGGAACTGCAGTAAACTGGAGATTATCTGGGCAATGTGGGAGGGGAGACATTTGCTGCTATATTTCCGTCCTCCTTTAGTTTCCCAACCAATCTTTGCTGAGCATGTAACATGTGATCTTCTGAGTCCAGGATCATAGGTTGAGCCCTAGAGTACCATTTCAAATTTGATAGAGTTGATGTGGTCTGAGATGAACCAAGTAAGTCAATTAATTATACAAAGCCCAACTAGAAGCAGTAACATAGCTGTCAGTAGTCATAGTATGGGCCCTAGCTAAGGTCCCCAAGACTGGGAGTTTCCCCACCAGCAATTTGTAGTTTGTCTTTCTTGTGCCCTTTTATTTTTCTAGGAAGAGATGTGTTTCCCCCTCAGTAAAGCAAGGGTCAGTCTTTTCTTTTTTTTTTTTTTTTTTTTGCGGCACCGGGGATTGAACTCACAACCTCGCGCTTGCCAGGGCAGGCACTTAAGGCACTGAGCCAAACTCCCAGCCCTGATTTTTTGAGGCAGGGTCGCACTGTGTAGCTCAGGCTGGCCTTGCGCTCGCGTTGTATCCCAAGCCGGCCTCGAACTCACAACGCTCCACCTACCTCAGCCTCCCGAGTGCTGGGATTAAAGGCGTGCGCCACCACGCCTGGCAGGTCTGTCTTTTTTGTAACATTATTTTGTAATATTATTCTGGCAAAGGAGTCAATTTGACTGTGGAATGTGCCCAGTGTGCCTTGGATGCTCATCAAATCTTGGTCAATTGTCTGGCTAACTGTAGAACAAAGGGAAAGGCTCTACTGGTTGTTTTCCATTCTCTCAGGGCAATCATCCATAGAGCTAAGGCAAAAACCACAGTTAGCTACAGAGCAGTGAACAAAATCCAAGTTGGACAATACAGTATCATGTCCATACATAACTGGAAGCAAGGACTGGGGTAAGCAGCCTGAAAAGGCACAGAAGTTAAGAGGAGTAACGTATACAGGTATGGAGCAATCCTGTGAAGTGTCTTCAAGCTTCAGTTGTGCATGGACTGGTTAGCATCTGGAATGACCAGAGCACGGCTTTGGATGTGTTGAACTTCAGAGGAGCTGTCTGGTCTAGGTAAATTCTCCCGCAATCATCTGGATGGGCTCTTTAAACTCTGGAATGATGAATCTATGACTAAATTTCTGAAACTCTAAGGGTTGTATGTGCCATTAATATGACAAATTATGGTCCCTTTCAACTAGGCTATAGAGGTTCTCTTTTTCATTTTCGACCCATATCGTGTCATCTGGGCTATGTGTGTGTGCAGGGGTGTCTACAGGCGTTGCAAACTGTTTCTGTAGGGTTATGTTTTTATTCCCCTAACTTTTTCAGAGTTTTGTGGCCTATATGCTGTATGTAATTTTCATTTAATCTTCAGTAGTTCTGCCAGTTTTTTGAGTTATCTGTGCTCGCAGGTTTGGCATCATTGGCAGACAGTGGAACAGATGCTGACCAAGCATGGGATGTAACAGTAACTGTCTAGGAGTTCTTTTTGGCTGTTTTCCTTTGTGGATTAAATTGTTGTGTTTTTGTCCCAGGATGCTTTTTTAGAAGCTGCTTTTGCAATTTTTATCTGCTTTATCACTTTGGTGGGTTTTCAGACAGCATTGAGAAGCAGTGGACCTTTTTGTTTTAAGACCAATTGAAGGCCTATATGAGGGCTCATAGTTTGGTTTGCAGTGCAGACTATCTCTGCGAGAGAACTTTGGCCAAAATAACTTTGTCCAAGGTGACCACATCATATCTAGCCTGTCAGACTCTATTTCTAACAGAGCTACTTCCATTTGTAAAGGTCCAGTACAGCATGTGGCACCTGGACAGT
Organism: Dasyprocta punctata; assembly: GCA_004363535.1. Classification (NCBI taxonomy): domain Eukaryota; kingdom Metazoa; phylum Chordata; class Mammalia; order Rodentia; family Dasyproctidae; genus Dasyprocta; species Dasyprocta punctata. Next base: position 3,217 of record RJWM01036843.1, read on the forward strand.
TAAGTCTTGGCCTAAGGTGAGCTTGTCAGTTTTCTTGATCAGAAGGACAATGGCTGCAAGAGCACAGAGGCAAAGAAGGGGTGCTTCTTAGTAACTGGATCCAAATGTTCGCACAGGTAGTCAAATGGGTGCTCCCAGGGTCTGAAAGTCTAAGTAAGCATTTTTGAAGCTACATGTCATCATTTATCAATAAACAAGTTGAATTCTGGTTACATTTGAAATTCCCAAGGTTGGGACTATAGAGAGATCCTTTTTTAATGTCATTGAAGGTTTTTCTTGTTCTGAGTTCCTGTCAAAAAGAGTCAGAGTCTTTTCAGACAAGGCATCAAACAGGGGTCTTGCTTTTTGTGAACTCAGAGATCTGGATTCTATAGAAGCCTGCAGCTCCAAGAAATTTGCAATTACTTCCCTGTGGTTGGCACCAGGATGGAACAGATGAGCTCTTTCCTATTTGGTCTAAAGGTATGGTGTGTTTTACATCAACGCCCAGATAGCTGACTTTTTGTTTGCAAATTTGTGCCTTTTTTCAAGATATCTTGTAGCCAGTTTCTGTCAGATACTGCAGCAGAGTGCCTGACTCACAGGGCCCTTCTGCTCCTAGGAGGGCACGTGAAGACCTGGAAGCAGTGTTGGTTCATCCTGACCGACAACTGCCTCTACTACTTTGAGTACACCACAGTAAGTGGACCTCAGGAGCCTTTGGGCAGGGGCCCTCAGGTGGTGACCTGCTGAGGCTGGCCATGTGCCTTTCCTTGTAGGACAAGAAGCCTAGGAAAACCTCAGCATCAGAGAGGTGGAAGATCCGCGGAAACCCATAAGTGGCTTCCTTCCAAAGTGTCTCTTTTGTGTCTCCTTGGATTGAGCTTGCAGGTGCCCCAGACCAGGAGCATAACAGTAGCTCAGGAACCCCGTGACCTTTCCTCTGTCTCCCCAGAACTGCTTTGAGCTTTACAATCCCAGCCACAAAGGGCAGGTCATCAAAGCCTGCAAGACAGAGGCTGACGGCCGGGTGGTGGAGGGAAACCACGTGGTGTATCGCATCTCTGCCCCAAGCCCTGAGGAGAAGGAAGAGTGGATGAAATCCATCAAGTGAGTGAGGCTGGGGAGGGAGCATGTGCCCTAGGACACACTCAGTTTGCTCTCTGACCCTTTTGTCTCCAGAAACTTGGGGGCAGTGCTGCTGAGCCGACCCCACAGTGTGAAGCTGCTATCTTGTTCGAGGCATGGGAGTGGGTAGAGGAAGAGGAGTTTGGGCTCACCAGGGCCAGTGCTACCCTCACCCTAATCTGCTCCTTTCTTTCTTCCCCAGAGCAAGCATCAGTAGGGATCCTTTCTATGACATGTTGGCAATGAGGAAAAGGAGGATTGCCAATAAGAAATAGAGCTGGCTGGCCCAGCAGGTAAACTAAAGACCCGGACCCCACAGCAGATGTGACTGGTGACTGCACCAACACGACACCTGGGCTGCACCTCCTCAGGTGACAGTGGTCCCCAGAACCAGCTGTGGCCCATGCTGAAGCCTGTGTTGTGTGTGGCCTGGATCGTGGTTGGCTGTGTTACTTCCTGACGCCACCTGGCCTGGAGCCTTGGTTCCTGTGGCACCACAGCAGTGGAGGGAGATTCCCTGTTGGCATCTGCTGATCTTGCCTCATGCATTGGCCCACTTGGGCAGTGGCAGTGAGCATTCTAGAAGCCGCTGTTTTACATCAAAATGGGAATGGAAAAGCTACCACTCTTTTTTTCTTTTTTGGAATGGGGAATCAAACTCAGGACCTCGTGCTTGCCAGGCAGGTGCCTTGCCACTGAGCTATATCCCCAACTCCATGCTACCACTTTTTGAATTCAGAATTTTTCTCAGATATATACAGTTATAGTTTTTATATACCTTTTTATATCCTGAAGTTATAATGAAAGATACTTTCTAACAGTAGTATTTTTAGAATGGCAGCTATAAATATAACTCCTGGACACAAATATATACTGTGCACTGAAGAAAAGTATATGCAGCACCCAAAGGGAGGGCTGTGGGGCACTTGCACGTGGGTGGGAGCTCAGGAGGAGGCACTAGCGTTGTCAAGAACTGGTACACTTGGGGGGCTCCAGGTGTGAGAAGCCCTGCACCCCCACACACTTTTTTGGCCCTGCAAATACTTGCTAAGATCAATCATTAAGATATGGTTATGAGGGGGCCCAGGATATAGCTCAGTGGCATAGCACCCGCCTGGCAAGTGCAAGGTCCTGAGTTTGATTCCTAGTAGAGAGAGAGAAGGAGAGAGAGAGAGAATTATGGTTTGGGGTTGTTTGTTGTATACCTGCTGAATCCAAGGAAAAGGAGCTCTTTCCCCGGCACATCACCCATAGGTTGGGCCACAGGAAACTATTCATATCTGACCATTTCAGGCCCATGCAAACAGCAGTTCTACCTAGTTTCATGGAATACATGGGTCAGATCAGCTTTTGACGACATCCATTGCTACTTAAAGCCTTCAACAAAATGCTTATCTCCCTGACATAATCAGATTTCTTAATGAATGACTAAATATATAAGCAAGTAGAAATAGTCCATCATCTTCCTCTTGCAGTACCGTGTTCTTGGACCTGAGCTGTCTTTGTGAGGAGGGAGAGAGCGAGCCATGGCTGAAGGTGTGGGGCACTTAGGGTTTTCTGTGAACAGTAGAGAGCGTCAAATGTAAATTGGAGTGGGCCCACCTCCCCATACAACAGAGGGATCGATGGTCCCACCATTGAGACTATCAGAACTGGGAAAGGACAAGGACACTGGGCGACAGTCTCCCTCCTAGGGATCATTGTTTATACCTTCATGTCCATGCATTAACACTTGGGCCCTCTTTAGCTCCATACATGGGCTGTTTGGTTGGTGACCCCTGCCCAGACTTGCTCCCCAACCCTGTCTGTGCAGGTGCACCCAGATTTTGCACTTTGGAGGTTCTTTGTATTCCTGTGCAAAATCAAGTCCAGTAATGAAAACCTCAGACTGAATACACTTGCGCTGGACTGACAACTGGTGGTCAACTTGTAACACCCATTTGGATTGAATCAGTGTGGATTCTCCTGTTGCTGTTGGTTTTCCTGGAGAAGCTTGTCAAGCTTCTTTCCTGATATGAACTTGGCTGTTCTCATCGTCAGTGGGGCTCAGGACCTTGTTATTGCTGAGAATGGCTACAATTCACTTTGGGGGAGCTCTGTTTCTTACATCTTCCTGGCTCTGGAGGGGAAGATGGTGTGCTGCTCAATCTCCTGAAGCGGCTTGCCGCACTGGCTTCCTGATATGAACTCAGTCGTTCCCATTGTTGGAGGAGCTCAGGACCTCGCTGTCACTGAGGATGGCTGTGGTGCTTTTCAGGGGAGCTCTGGTCCTTACTTTGAGCATTACTTCCTGGTTCCAGAGCTGATCCCTCAGCCTGCTGGCACAGATCCTTCATTCCACTGGCACAGACTTTCTAGCTTCCACTGCTAACCTTTGGGCCTTCCCAGCACAGATCCGTGAAACAGACTTGCATGAGACATTGTTGTGGGCTTTAGGCCTCCAGTTGGACCTGTTGCGGGCATTGTCATGGGCTCTAGTTCTTCAGTTGAAATTGTGCAGGACATTGCCATGGGATCCAAGCCCTCAGCTGGATTCTTTGGATCTTTAGTGTGAGGACAAATTTCCTGCACTTTTTTGTATTTGACTCTTTGCGTGACTGTTATAAAATAATCCTATAAATTATGTATCCTGTATTAAGTTGTTTTCCTTAAAACAAAAAATGTTTTCCATGAAAACCCTGACTGCAGCAGCACTTAGGCACGAATAAGTCTTCCCATGAGCTGCCTTGAGGAGACTGTGCAGCCCTGGGCCCTTTGCCTCTGGGTGGCTGACCTTAGTGTGTAGCTTGACGTCACACCGGACTGCAGAGGGTCCAAGGCTGAAACTCCCCGTCATGTATTAGGCTTTTTTATTTATTTCCAAGCTTTTATGCTGTTACTTTATTAATACCTCAGACTTGAAGATTTAGTGTTTGAATAAGGCGAGTCGGCTGCTTCACATGCCTGACTGGGTGTGTATACATCTACCCCCAACCCCATCTGCTGTGCATAAATGCTGCCCAAACCAGGACCTACCATGCCGCCTTCACGCTGTGGGCCACAGTGAGGCCAACTCTGCCAGGGACAGCAGCAGCGCTGGGTCAGCAGTTCACACAGGGATGAGGGCCTCCTCTCTCCCAATTGTCTAACCCAGGTACAGCCCTGGGGATGTGGAGCTTTCTGTTTTAGGGTGTTGAGAGAAGTGAGCATGGAGTCACCTGGTGGTGAATTTTTCATCACCACGGTCACCTGTGAGCAGCTCTACCCCATGGCCGTTCCCCAGGATCCTGCAGAAGGCGCTGGTGCTCAGGATCTTAGGTGACTCGCCCTATGAAGAGTATTACATGAAGTCATCTAACTCCAGGTTTTCTTGTGACAGTATTAACCCGAGGGCGTCTGCCATCATGCTGTGTACCTGGCCTCCACCAGGCCGCCTAGAAGTGGGGAAACACCCGCCCCTGCAACTCCAGGGGCAGTGAGGCTCAGTCATACTCATCACCTCCCCGCCCAAGGGTCTGCACTCAGCCTTGAGTTATCAGTCCCAACTCTGGCCAAAGACAAAGTTTCTTCCAGAGACAAAGGGCGATAGGCAGTTCTGAGGAGGAACCCTGGGAGGGAGCTGGCGGCTCCACAGTGCCCCCAGCTGTCTCTCTGGGCCCCGGTTATCATTTGAGGTTTATTTGGACTAACCCTCCACCACATCACCGGGTTCCTGAGACACTTTCAAGTAGCTTAATGTGGCACGAAATAGACTCAAACTAAAAACTGTTTATAGATGAAGTATTTAGTGCTTCATATAAAGTAATGCCTATTTTTAAGGTTACAAATGCATATATATCTACACAGATGTGCTTTGCCGAGAAGTGAGGTCTATTATAGACCAGAATCTATAAGTTGTGATTGCTCATTTTATTTTTTTTTCCTCAGAAAACATTTCTATTACCTAAATATAATTAATATGTAAATAATGTACATATATTGATTTCTGGAGTGTTTTGGTATTCAATGTATATACCCCCTATAACTTGCATGAATATTCTATTGATATCAAAATATCTGATATTTTGCTGCAAAATGAACAGTACAGCTGAAGGGTGTATGGTTGTTAAAGCTCACAATATTGTCATTAAAAAAAAAAATCCCATGTATTGTTAAAATGAGGTTGTCTAAGACTTGCTTCTTTAAGACAGAGATGTGTTGGGTCCAGCAAACCTTTGCCTGGTTTCCCCTGACCCATCTCCGAGATCTGAGGCACCTACTGAGATGCCAGCCAGAGCTGTGGAGGTTTTAAGGAAAGTGAACACAAAGATGAGAAAACGTGGCTGGAAGCAAATGGGGAAAACAAGTAAAAAATGACACAAAGTGTTTAATTTGCTGCCATTTATATACTATATAAATTTTACATGCTGTATATTTACAGTGGGGCAAGTGCTTTTTTAATCTTTAAAAAAACAAAGATCAAACTTTAGACATCTCTGAACAACACAAACTGTATAAACCATACAGATTATTCAGATAGAAACTGTATTAAATACAGTTTTCCCCACTCCGTCTCCTGATGCAGGACCAGTGAATTATAAGTGTATCACAGTTTGATAGCATATCCATATTAAAAATAAAATCACAGTATGATTTTGTCTGTAACTAGAAACTTTAAGGGACCAAGCTGACAACTCAGACTCTAGTATCATACAGGTGACGAGACACAGTATAAAAAAGTGTTATGTAATAAAAACGTACTGTAAGCTTTACAAACAATGTTTGGATTATACATTCATAATGTGAATACTCATCATAACTGGTAAGTTGATTGGAATAGTTCCACAAAGTTCAAAAACAGAACTTGTCTATAAAATACATTTTCAAATCTTGAATATAACTAAAATAGGAAGCAAATTAGTTTCTAGTATCAGACATTACAGAAAACAGACTGCCCTCAAAAGTCTAGTTGAGAGCTTGTAAATTTTTAAATAAGTCTTTAAATTAAATACACGCACTGTCAGTTTGTACTTTTAATAATTCCATGGTTTCCCGGTTGGTCTTGCACCATCAGATGTCTAACTTGGAGGACATTACATGAAATACAAGTAATCAACCTGAGTCTGTAATTAAGCAGCATTTGAGATGTTCTATTCCAGGGCATTATTTTCAATGTGATTTATATACACCATATTTTACAATGGTCAGCAGTCGTAGAAAGTGTTCATCCTTTTGGAATAAGGGCAATTAAGAAAAGGTAAAAACTAAAAAAAAATTCATGGTAAAATCTGTACAATATTTACTAAAGAAGCACCACGCAGATTTGAACAAATTTATGTTTATAATTTAAGCTGAGTTGGGATGGCTTCTGTGGAACATGTTGAATCTGAAAGACAATAGGTGCAGGCATTAGTCGCAGGCAGAGGCCCCAGGAAGCCAGGCCCTATTTTTTTTTTTTTGTTTGTTTGTTTTTTTTTGGTACTGGAAATCCAACTCATGACCTTGCGCTTGCCAGGGAGGCACTTGTGCTGCTGAGCTAAATCCTCCACCCAAGGCCCCCTTTCTATCCCACCATGTCTGCAAGTCCCCTTGATCTTTGGGAAGCTTTTTCCTTGAAGCCATCGCTGCCTCCTGAATGGCAGCAGAGGAGCCCAGCGATGCCAGGAGCTGCAGAGAAGCCGCTGGGTGCTGGGGGGCCGGCCGGGGAGGCGCCACCTGCTGGGCCCCGCTGCACCCGCTCAGCCTGAATCCCAACTGTGGCTAATCCTTCCCAATCCTTAGATCCTGCTTTCACTCAGGAATTTTAGTTCCTTAGACAGCATTTTCCCTTGAGGACACACAGATAAAGCATGTTAATTAACTGCACACTGATCTCCTATAGATAATTGCCCTTGAAGTTCATTTAAAATCACCCTTGCTGATTGGGTAGGAGACACAAGAACAGTTTCTTCTCATGGGCTCAATGGTTCACCGCACTGTGAAAGTTTCACTCTAAGTCACCTGGACCTCATCCCAACAGAGTGGCTGTGTGAGCTGACGGGTGTGACCCAGACTCAGTGTGACCTCTAGGCCTAGGTGCTAAGCTCTTGAGATGGGCTTCTCAACCCAGATGCTTATCCCATGACTGCTGATTCTGATGGGGAAGCCCTGGTGGCTTCTTCCAGAGAGGGAGGAAGGAGGAACCAGCCCCTGTCCTTCCCTTGCCGAGGCTGCCCTAGTCCTGGGAAGCTGATGGGTAAAAGAGGTCTCTGCGCTCTCCTGTGCTGGCTTGGAGCTCAGCGCCCCCCACCCCTGCTGCTGTATCTACAGCTCCACCCCAGGGAATTAGGTTTTCCTCAGAGCTTCGATGCCTCCTCTGTATCCCTTTAGTGCTTCTAGAAATTAAACATAGGGACAAGAAAGTGCTTACCATAACTAGTGAAATTTTGTTTTGAGGCCATGTTTTCAATCACCTGGAAGGAAAAGGTTAGGAAATATTTTAATGACTTTGTATAATTTGCAGGGTCTGTGCTTGGAGTATGCATTAAGTGGTTACAATTAGACTCAGTTTTCTTGAAGTTTTGGAGAAGTGACTCAGCAGGGGTCCAGGGTCCTCACTTTACTGTAAACACCCTCATCCTTTGCAAGAGGAAGGAACAGGAGATGGAGTGCTACATCCACTGTAGTGGGGTGTGTAGTGCTTACAATGTAAGGGAGGAAAAAAAAGCTTGCTCTAGCCCCTCCCCTTTTGCTCTTGTTGCTTTTACAATTTTCTGCCACCTTGAACTGTTGCTCTTCTGCCATGCTATCATGCCTTGGAGCCAGCTGATTATGGACTGAAACCTCCACAAATTATGAGCTAAATGTTTTCCTCCCTTAATTTTGAACATCAAATATTTTGTCTCAGCAATGTGAGATAGGTAACCAAGACAGAATTTGGTACCAGAGTAGTGGGGTTGTTGCTGTGACTATATCTGATCATGTGGTTCAACAGCCTTTGGAAATGGCTTGTGGGAAGAGTTTGGAGAAGTTCTCAGGTGTCGCCTGAAAGAGTAGAGTTGAAATGCCTTAGGCTATTCTGTATAGGAGATTCTGGTCAGAGCTCAGAAGACCAGAAGGCTGGTAGAAATCATGCTGGTAAAGATTGGGCTCCAGAGGTTTCTGCTGGAAAGGACTACACTAGCTGTTTGACTCCACGTGATGTATGTGATGGCTTGGCAGAAAGTCTGTCTACATTTTGCTTATGTCCAGAGACTCTGCCTGAGACTAAGATTAAGGACAGTGAACTAATTAATCTGGGAGAAGAAATTTTAAGGCAGTCAAATGTTGAGGCTGTGGCATGGCTATTGTTGGGGGCTTTTAGTGAGATTTATGTTGTGAATCAAGAGAAAAGAGCCCAGCAGGATGACTGAAAACAGTTTTACCAGAAAGGAAGCTCTAATAAAGCTGTGGATTGCAAAGACAGAGCTGAGGACATCTCAACTGCTGAATAGGAATAGAATAGAAAAGATGGCGAAGGCATCACAAAAAGCACCAAGGCTCCACCCTTTGTAGTCTCAAAACTGCAAAACTGAAAGAGTTTGCCTTGAGAAGAAAACCAGAGTATCATGTTCCAGAATGGGGGTAGCTGCACCAGGTTCCAGAATGGTAAGGGAATAGAGAATTTGCTCCTTAAAACTGGATTCAGCATGCCCAGCGATCCAGGCACTTAAGCCCTACAGCTGAGAAAGGGAAGCCTGGCTGCTGCTCCAACTGGCAGACCTTGGCATCATTCATGTGGTGCTGGTTTTAGGTGCATGCAGAACACAAGAGTTTTGGGGTTAAGAAGGCTTCCACCCCAAGTTCAGAAAACCTGAGAAGCCAGGCAGTGTGTTCCTAAGAGGGCAGTGTGTGAAGCTGTGAGTGGGAAGCTAAAGGTGCAGTGGAGACTCCAGAAGTTTGGAAAAGCCAGGAATGTGGATCTTATAAGGAAACCTGCAAGGAGGGAACAAAACCAGCCAAAGAGAAGCTGTGGGAGCTATAACCAATGGAAGTGCTACAGGGTGTGGAGCCACTCAAGCCTTTTCGAGTTCACAATTTGCCACACTGCCTCAATTGGCACATATGGAACTACAGGACTTAATGTGTGCCCTGCTGGATTTTGGACTTGCTTTGGTCCCACTCCTTTATATCCCCATTTGTAACTTTTGGAATGAAAATGTTTACCTTGTGTCACTGAATGTTGGAAGTGTTTAACTTTTCATTTGTACAGGGGCTTGCAGCTAAGAGTTTGCCTTACATCTCAGAGGAGACTTGGGCCTTGAACTTTTCAGCAATGCTGAAACTGTTAGGACTTTGACAACTCTTGCAGAAGGACTAAATGTCTTTTGCATAAAATGATGTGCATGAGTCTTTTGGGGGCCAGAGGAAGAATGTTATGGTTCTAATGTAACATAATGTTGACAGACTTAATATTGGTTCTTAAGGATTGCTAAACCTGTGTTATAATGTTCAAACTGTGAAACGATAATAAGCATGTCCTTGTATCTGGAAACCTGTTTAAAGCAATGTCTGATTGACAATGGGTGGACTGTTATGGTTGATATATTGTGTCAACTTGAGAAGTTTAGAAGTTTAATGAAGTGACTCAGCAGGGGGCCAGGGTCCTTACTTTGTAAACATCCTCATCCTGTGCAAGAAGAGGGACCAGGAGATGGTGTGAGTGCTACACTTGTCCCAGGGCGTGGTAGCCTGCGTACAATATAAGGTAGGAAAAAAGGCTTGCTCTACCCACTCCCCTTTTGCTTGTTGCTTTTGCTGTCTTCTGCCACCTTGAACTGTTGGCCCTCTGCCATGCCACACTGCCTTGGAGCCAACTGATTATAGACTGAAGCTTCCAAACTGCGAGCTAAGAAACCTTTCCTACATTAACTTTGGGTGTCAGGCATTTTGTCTCAGCAATGAGAGAAAAGTAACTAATACAGCAAGTAAAGGCTGGCACACAATCACTGATTCAAGTGTCCTCCTGAAAGGAATATGAGTTCCCATGATGATGGATTGTCTCTGATTCCACTGGAAGATGCCCCAGAGTCTGTCCCTAGGGAACATGCCACCCACCCCATCACACTGCTGAGTTCTCGCATGAGGATGGAACAGACTTCAGGCCACAGCCAAAGAGATTAATTGGATTTGAATGGAGCCAGAGGTCAGGACTTTGCAGAAGAAAGATGAGTGGTCTAAGGTCAGGACACTAGAAGGCGAGTGTATGGAAGATGACAAGAGTGTCAGCCCTCAGCCAGGGTCCCTCTCAGGAAACCCAGAGCCATACAAGCCCTTGGTCTGTGTTTGCAGTAGAAGTACTGACTGCAAACCAGTCATCAGTATCCCCAGACTGTGCACAGAATCAGCCACCACTCAGACATGACCTGACTGCAGTACCTGCAGTGGACAAGCAGACTCAGCCCTGAATACTATGCCAACACCAAGTAGGTCAACTTGCTGTCCCCACATTGGTAGTCTCTGGGGCTTGACTTGCCCTGCCAGGATGAGGGATTCTGACAACAAAACCGGGACCCTGCCCAACACAAAGACTAAATCCGTTTTACTACCTGATGCTCAAGTACCACACGGGTCAGAAATACCAATCCCCTTCTGCAAATAGCTGAAATGTTAATGTGAAACTACTCTGAAAATGTACACAATTTCTTAACATGAAGAGAAAATGTCGCATTGCTTCCGTCTAGTCCTGGCAACAGTGGTGAGTCTGCCTGTGCCCCCTGTGGTGGCCTCAGGCCCACTTCTCTTCACACCTTTGACAACTGCATGCAGACCAGAGGCCATGTGAGGCATGGGCCCGACCCTCCCTGTGCCTCCCCAAAAGAACACATTTCAGCTGAGCCGAGGACCCAAAAGGCCTCAGGGCAACCAAGGTGATGTGTCAAAATCCATGCAATGATGTGTGTGGCCTTTACTCATGAAAGTGACATTCAGGGTCAAGGGCAAGAGCAGGCAAACTTTCTTTTCTGTGAAGCGCTAGGCCAGGTGACAAACACTTTGAGTGTGGTGGGCTGTGCAGTCTCAGCTGCAAGTACTCACCTCTGTCAGGAGCACCAACCTCACGCAGATATTGGCTGTGCTTCAGCCAAAGTCTACAGACACTGATATTTGAATTTCACACATTGTTCAGGTGAAACAAAGTACTACTCCTCTTTGGAAGTTTTGAAAACATGAAAGCCATTCTTAACTCACAGGTGATGTGAGACAGGCTAGGGCCAGCTTTGGCCTTCAAGGTGCAGCTTGCCAACCTGTGCCCCAGGCCCCAACTCCTATCACATTCATTCGTAACAAGCTTCTCAGGGCTCCTCAGGGAACCAGTTACAAAGTGGGAGGGGCTACCCCACTGTAATCAGCACAAAGAGCTGTTAAATCACGAGAAGACACAGTCTACACATAAGAATCCAAGATGCCCTGTAGCCTGGAGTGAGATAGTGATGCCAGGAGCCTCAAAGGCATCACTGGTAGAGGTGGCAGCTAACATTTATAATGGCCCAGGTCATCAAATTATGAGTTAAGATACACTCTGAATGCTTTAAGGAATCAGGAGTGTAAAGTAAATAGTGCAAAAGCACACTACAAAAAATGCTTCAAAAACAAGAAAGTTCTCCCTTGCAAGCAAATACTCAAGACATCCAGAGTGCCATAAATTCCAGGGGTCATAAATTCCAGTTCCACGTAACCATCCTTCAGTGCTAATGGATCAGCGTCAAGTATCCAAACTACATAGGGAAAACGAATCACACAGGGCTTGTTAGTCGAGGTGGATGAGGCAGGAGCCCTGTATTACTCGCATACCCTTTCAAGCCACTTGAGGTTCCATCTCCATATGTTAATCGCCATTTCCAAAAAAACTTATCAAAAAAGTTTGTCTCTTCTTAATTCCACGAATCGCCTCTTACCCTGGCCATACTCCAACAGGTGGCACCTGTCAGCCCTGCTCTCCATCCTTAAATGCTTGGTTTTCTTTCGGAAAGGTCCAATGCCCTCCACAGCCAGGCCATCAGTGAGTAGGAAGCTGCCCTCGGGTCTCCGGAAATGGTCGACAGTCTCATAGCTCGAGGCCTTCGGTGAGTGCAGTCCTGGTTCTTTTGCAAAGTCTTCTGATTTCCCTGAGTGCCTCTTCTTTTTCTTTTTCTTCTTTTTGTGTCTGTGGAGGTCAGCGTCAGAGTACACTACTGGAAGATCTGGATCCAACTGATGCCTGCAGAAGCAGCAGCCAAAATTAGCAATCCAAACACCAGCACCACTTCAAACAGGACCTGGCACTGTCATGACCACTTATGAGAATGCTCAATGTATAGGCTCATGTAAATGCTTATCTAGTTAAAAATGGGTTCTCTACTTTCAGCTATAGTAATTTTAAAAGCCCAGGGTCATAATTTTTCCAACTTAAACTCCAGCTCTGATTTCCCGACTACAGGCTCTGTGCTTAGGAACTGGGGCTGTCAGCCAGGACGTGGCTGGGAGGAATTAAGTGACATCTCCTGAAATCAGTGGCTGAAAGAAAAAAAGAAACAAAGGACATTCTGCCATGTGTCTCAGGCACAGAAGAAGAGCCTTGTTATTTGATTTCCTTTTCCCCCAAAGTAACCACTGTCTATTTATATATGGCTTTGACAATCTTTTGCTAGGACTTTTAATTTTAAAAGAAATCAACTAGAATACAGAGGAATTCCATTGATGCTCATCTTCACGAGCCGGTCAGTTTCAAGGCAGCTGCCAGAGCACTTGCCTTGTGGGTACAAGGCTCTGGGTTTCATCCCAAACACCAGAAAAAAAAAAAATTTAACCTATTCAGCATTTCAAAAATACAAAGACATTTGTGTTTTATATTGAGAATTAGAGGCAAAGGCCAAGAAAATAAATGATGCCCCTCAGACCTCCACTCTAGATAGGCAAATATCAACAGAACTGTGGCCTCCCATTTTCTGCCAACTGTGTAGTCACTGAATTTGAAAAAAAAATGTAACAGATAAAAAAAAAATGTAACTATATCTGACAACCATCTTGAAGTCAGAGCTCCCCAAGTTACTTCTGCAGAATTCACATTTACTCCGAGGAGAGTTATAAAGCATTAACTGACAATGGCAAAGAGACGTTTTAAAATACATGAAGTTAGACAGAGCTTAAAAGCTACACCATTTTAGAAATGTGTGAAAACTGAAGTCTCAAAACACACAGAACTGAAAGCCCACCCTCACCTGTAGTCACGCTCTTGGTGTTTATCTTTAGATTTCTTTTTCTTCTTTGATTTTTTGCGCTTCTTTGCCTTAGGCTCCTCCAGGTCTTTGGGCAGGCTCCTGTGAGCTTTCTTTTCCACATGACTGTCGTTACTCTCTGCACTCTCGTACCTGCGTTTGCGTGACTTCATGCTTTCGTGTTCATGAAACCGATCGGAGAGGCCACAGCCACTGTCATCAGCTCCGAAGGCAGTCTTTTCTTGGGGGTAGCGCTCTGGGTGTAGAGGGTAAGGGGGTGCGGCACCTGTGCGCGGGCTATGGAAGTGGGTCCGCTCCCTCACCCGGGCAGGCGGCTCCCAGCCCTTCCTGGCCCGGGAGGAGTCCTTGTGTGGCCGCTTCACACTGGGCTCCCTGGCTGCGTAGGGGGTGTACCTGTCGGGGTAGTACCTGCACCGGTCCCACCGCATCTTCTCAGCGTAGTACTTCTCCGGGAGCCAGGCGTGCTCACTGTCCGAGGGGTGGTATCGGCTCCAGTCCTGGTCAGCCCCGCTCCTGGTTCGTGAGTGGTGGTAGCTGTACCTACTGAGACTGCGGCGCTGGCCAGGACTGACTCTCTCACCATAGCACAGCGGGTGCCGGCTCCCATTACAGTGCTCCACGGCATGGCACTCCTGTTTGCTGTGCTTTCTGATATAGGAGTGCCGCTTTTTATGACAATGGTTCTCAGTCCTGCTCCGACTCCGACTCCTACTTTTCTGCACATGTTCCCCACTGGAGGAGCGGTCTCGACGGTTACGGTAATGTCCTCGGTCAACTTTTCTAAGGCTGCTGATTTTCTCTTTAACTGGAGGGCAATCCGGAACTTTCTGGCCGGCCTTACCTTCACCGCACCTCTCCCCATGACTGTGCTCAGGGCCCCCTTCGGGATGGGTGCCTGGGGTCCTATGTGGCTGAGCAGAGGGTAGCACATCAGCAGATTCGCCTGTGCTCTGGGACGGGGCCTCTGCGTCACCACACTGGTCTCTGCTGAGGTAAACTAAGAGCTCCTGTTCACATCCACCTTCCAAATGTGCAGAGGGAGCCAGGCTCAGCTGCTCCACTGTTTCTGTTGGACCAGAGTCCTGCAGGCGCTCAGTTAACAATGCTTTGACCTCTTTGAGGGGTTCGCTGCAGTCATGTGTTAAGTTCCCAGTGTCACAAGGTTCAGGAAGTGGATCAGCCCCCACGCCTGTCTCGTTGGTGTTACAAAGGTTGCTTACAATGGGCGAAGACTCATCAGGTTTGCCTGAACTGTTTTCTGAGACAACTTCTTTGGTAGATCTGAGGCTGCTGTCGGGGGAAAGCAAAGCCTTCTTAAACTTGCTGCACAGACTCGAGATTGGGTCCAGTTTCTC
>RJWM01036844.1:0-17876 GCA_004363535.1 Dasyprocta punctata
ACAAAACATTGTCTAGTAAATATGAAAAATGAGAGGCAGAGAGACATGGGAGGTTGGTAGCTTTGTACTGTAATTTATCCATACAGCAGTGAAATGTTCTTGAATTTTGAAAAATCAAAGGTTGATGAGATTATAAATTCACTTTGTATCAAATAGTAATTACAACGACTTTCCAGAAGTTCTTTTATGCATGTAAGTCAACTAAATCAGGAAATTAGGAAAAACCAAACTTGAGATTAAAAGGGGAGAATGGGAAAACAAAGATGAAGGAAAGAAAAATCGATGTGAAACAGAATCAGGATGCATTGGCCTTATCCAAGTGTAAGACTTGGGTAAGTGACAGTTGATAGCTGGGTTTCACTAAACCTAATTATCTTTTTTCATAAAGACTAATGTTAAATAAATCAGACACACAAATTTAAATATTCCATAATTTCTCTTACAAAAGCAACCCTGAAGAGCAAAATAAAGATAGCTTATAGGAAACAGGGAAGTAGATCTTTTGTGAAAGGGAAGAGGAACCAAGAGTTGAAGGAGGGAGGAGAAGGGACTGAAAAAAGAATTAAGATGTGTTGGTACATGTACCAACTTCCCACAATGAATGTAATCATTATGTACTACAGACATGTACTAATAAAAATTTTTTAAAAGACTAATTTGACATAAAAGCAGTTGACCAATTTTTAAACATTTCTACTTAACTTTAATGAAACCTATAAAATATGTGAAATCAAGCTTCCTAGTTGCCAAGTGACTGTTACAAATCTGCCTAGAGAAAAAAAATGTTCAGAAAGGAAAGACAGAGCAAACATTTTAGAATGTGAGGAAAGAAAAAAAATAATGTAATTGATTTGTTTTTAAATGAGCTCTACCTGTTTGAGCATTGGTTAATCTTTTGTAAACATATGCTAAATATCAGATAACACTGTTTTTCTGGGATATATATTTACATTTGTACATCAAAAACTTTAATATTTAATCTGTGATGACGCTTGCTTCTATTTAACTGATCTTCAGAGGACTGAGAAGTTGCTGGAAACCATTGATCAGCTGCACCTGGAGTTTGCAAAGAGAGCTGCTCCCTTCAACAACTGGATGGAAGGTGCTATGGAGGACCTGCAGGACATGTTTATTGTCCATAGCATTGAGGAGATCCAGGTAATTGAACCCTGACCCTTTACTCCTACTGCGAAGGGATCATAATCTATCTATCTATCTATCTATCTATCTATCTATCTATCTATATCCATCTATCATATATATATATATTTTTGAACCTAACCTCCACCTCCTTACTAAGGAGCAGTCTACTAGGATTTACTCCTGAGTATTGAGAATTGCAGACAGCCCCTGACTTATAGATACTTTACCTTAGAAGTTTTTAATTTTATGATAGTGCAAAAGTGATACACATTCACATACTTTGAATTCTGAAGTTTGATCTTTTCCTGGACTAGTGATTGAAGTGAGGTACAGCCCTCTCTCTCATGTGGTACTAGGCAGCAGCAGCTTCTGGTCAGCCCTATGATCACAAAGGAAACAACTAGTCCTTTGCAGTGTGCTGTGTTGCTAAGTAATGATGTGTGGTAGGTGGGTGCATTCTATACACTTTGAGTTTAGGATATTTTTAAACTATGATGGGCACATTGTAGCTGTCATCTGAACAAGGCTTGGTGGTATTTCTTGAATACACTCCAAGGCATAAGCTGACATCCTGAGCATGTCGTTATGCAGCCTGAGTTCATGTTGTTGTTGTTGGTGGTGGCGGTGGTGGTGGTGGTGTTTTGAGACAAAGTCTCACTATGTAGTTCAGGCTGGCTTTGAATTCACTCTGTAACCTAGGGTGGCCTCCAACTCACAGCAATCCTCTTGCCTTATGGTGAAGCAACAGGTTTGATAAATGGAGGTTGTATAGAGCCTTCTGGTATAGTGCTGGTTTCTGTAGTGTTTTCTTTTTGAGGAGTAGAGATGTTTTTCCTGGTTGTTCTGAGATACAAATAAGGCAGCAAATGATAGGTTCTTTTGTTTGTCTGCAAAGGAAAAACTGGTCATTAGAAAGGGCAGCTAAATTCTGTTCATCAGTAGAAAGCCTGACCTAAACAATAGCTGGGGACCAGAAATAATGAAACCAAACAGGATTTTAAAAAAAAAGCAAGCCTGGCGTGGTGGCACACACTTTTAACCCAGTGCTCAGGAGGCAGAGATAGGCAGAGCATTGTGAGTTTGAGGCCGGCTTGGGCTACAATGCAAGTGCAAGGCCATCCTGAGCTACATAGTGCAACGGTACCTCAAAAAACTAGGGCCCAGAGTCTGGCTCAGTGGCTTAAGCACCTGTCTGGGAGGCGTGAGGCTGTGAGTTCAATCCCTGGTGCCAAAAAAAAAAAAAAAACACCAAACAAACAAACAAACTTATTTTTTGAAGAGTGGATAAATGGCCATTAATTAAATAGTTGCAGTATCTTTCTTCCATCTTCAAGGAACTTGACTTCTGCACACCAGAGAACTTTTCTAAAATATCCAGACTTTTTTTCCCTGAGATTCCTCCAATTATAAAGACATAAACATTTGTGCAGTGGGAACAGCAAAACCTGTAAAATGGGCACTAAAGTCAGATTCATTTTCTTACTCATTCTCTGGCAGAGTCTCATCACTGCCCATGAGCAGTTCAAGGCCACACTGCCTGAGGCAGATGGGGAGCGGCAGTCCATCGCGGCCATCCAGAATGAGGTGGAGAAAGTGATTCAGAGCTACAACATCAGGATCAGCTCCAGCAACCCGTACAGTACCGTCACCATGGACGAGCTTCGCACCAAGTGGGACAAGGTGGGTATCAGAGGCCAGGTGGGCAAGAGGGCAGCATCCTCAAAGCCAGGGGCAAGCGGCAAGACAGACACTTTGGGGACTTAGAGTAGCTGCGTATCATGGCATCATGATAAGGATTTCCCTTCATCCAAAATTTCATAGGCAAATTATGTGAAACTCTTAAATGCTACCTAGCCACTTCTGCAGTTGGTGGGGAAAGTGAAGATTCTTTTCCTTAAGGAAAATCTTACAAATTTTGGTAAAATCAGAACAGGTTATAATACTAACACTATAAGGAAAGCCCTTTTTGAAAACCTCTACTGAATATTTGGTGGAATCAGCTTGCCCATAGTACTTCATTACAGCATTTTTGGATTGCAAAATAGATAGGCCCCAAATGTGTGTGAATTTTAAATGCAGAAAAATTGTGTGGAAAATTATATCTGATGAACCAAAGTATTTCTACAGACTTTTTCTGGCTTTTAATTATAGTTGCAATGGGACCATCTGAGCCCCTTGCCTCATTTTTTGTTTTTTGTTTTTTTTTTTTTTTTGGTACTGAAAATCAAACTCATGACTTTGTGCTTGCCAGGCAGGCACTGTGCCGCTGAGCTATATCCCCAGCCCTATGCCTCATTTTTAAGACAAATTTATTTTCATGATTTAAATTATAATACGATTAGTCATCTCAATAGATGACTGAGACATGGTCTTTATGAAGAATAAATCCACCACATGGATTTGAGGTGGCTCACTATAAAATCACACCTAACAAATGAGTTACACACAATGCATAACAGGGAAAAAATTAAGTATGGAACAAGGATCGTGTCCATCTTAGAAACAGTATTTAGGCATTATAGAAGAGCTTTGGAAGTACATCTGGTCTTCTTAACAGTCAAGGTAAAAAGGGAAATGTGTTGAGCTAAGTAGTTTCCTTGTGAAGGAAGAGTAGAAATATGTCATTTCTTAAAGTAAGACAAGTATTTCTCCCTTTAGTAAGTTATAAAGCATATTAGACTTTTGTACAAGGAGCAGTGAATAATGTAGCAGCAGTTTTGGAGATAACACAAACAGCATTTCCATAGTGGCTATTTTTGTCTGTTGATTGAGAGACTGAGGCACAAAGCATTAACATATAATTCACAAGTAGAACAGAATGTATGAGACGAGGTGCCAAGCTTTGCTGTGGTCCAGAATTGCACGGGAGTCCTCATTGTGAACCCAGCAGTGTTTGCTTGTGGACTCTTTCAAATAATTATGTTTGAAAATTAATAAAAATATTTAAGATGATGAAAGGAACAGATTATATTAAAAATGTAGTTATTAAAATATGTTAGAAGTCGGGAGATAATAATGCACCTTCCTCCTTATTAACACATTTAAAAGCAAGATCTGACAGCTGCCTGCTGATCTTGAAGAGCTGAATGTACATGATTTTGCACAGTAGCTGGGCAGCGATCAGCCCAGGGGCACACTAAAGTAAAGGCAGGTGCTACTAAGTCCTATTGTGGATTTGCTGCCACATTCATGATCAAAGCAAATGCTAACTTTCAGCAGGACTGGAGGTTGTCAGTCTTCCTTCATCCAAGTTCATAATTCTGCATTCTACACCTAGGCCCCATGAAGTTGGTACTTCGAGGGGAGAGCTCCTGGCTGGAGAAATGGCCAGTATCCCTAATGCAGGCTCTTGAATACCCTTCGGCTCATCCAGCCTTTCAGGAGGCACTTTCAGTAGGAACTCTTCAGTGTCCTGCCTTTTCTTATCTTGTCCTTCTGCCTTGCTTTCTTTCCCTCCCTTTCCACTCCTCCCCTCCCCCTTGGACATTTTTCCTGTGGTCATTCCTATGAGACCAAAGCTGGCCTCTCACCCATGTTGTCCTTGGGCCATTAACAGGTGAAGCAGCTGGTGCCCATCCGGGATCAGTCCCTGCAGGAGGAGCTGGCTCGCCAGCACACTAATGAACGCCTGCGGCGGCAGTTTGCTGCACAGGCCAATGCCATTGGGCCTTGGATCCAGAATAAGATGGAGGTAGGTCATGCCCTTTCCTGCCTGCACACTCATGGCCTTGGAGACAGTCCCTTAGCTGATGGAGCAGTACCTCCTGTGCTGTGGCTTCCGGCCACCCCACTTATCCTTCTGTCACTCCAGGCTTTATCTTATCAGCTTCCGGGCTGCCATGGCTGGGCACTGGGGCATGCTAAAGTGTGTAGGGGGAGACAAAGGTACTCCTACTGCCATCTGTTTATTTTGTTGTTAAAAACAATGACTAGCCTAGGCATGGTGGCACATGCCTATAATCGCAGCACTCAAGAGGCTGAAGCAGGGGGAATCATTGTGAGTTTAAGGTCACAAGGTCTACATAGTGATTTCAAGGCCTATCTGAATTATGTGGAGAGACTGACCCTGTCTTGAAAAAAGAAAAAGAAAGGGGGAGGGCAAGGTTCTTTCTTACTTTTTGATCTATAGGAGCTAGTTTTAAACCACCCATTCCTAAGGAACCCAGTAAAGAGTCACTTTGCACTCCCAGAGCACTCTAGGAACAGTGGTCTTTGAATGGCTCTGAGGTCTAGGTTCTTCCTGTCAATAAAAACAGGCAGGAGGCATTTCTCTCTCCATCGCCTTCATGGTGATAAAACTTTCCATAAAGGGGATAATACCTAAAATCATAAAAAATTCTGCAGGAATGAGTAATTGGGGTCTTACTGTCAGCTCTGCCTTGCCACCGGCCCCAGCCTATAGCACAGAGGGGCAGGGCGACTGTGCCCAAAGGTGTCCACCTGCTGATAAGAAGTCTGGCAGGACACATTCCTTACCCCTCTTTCATCTCTGCTTTGGAACTTGACTTTTTTCCATTTTCCAACCGTCCAAAACTAGACCGTGTTCCATCCATTGATCTGCCGGTTTCCTATCCTGTTCGGGAGCATCCAGTGATCTGGGCTGCTGCTGGATGTGGATGTGGCCTCTGATTTGGCAGGACTGGTGACTCCTGAGGAGCTGCCTCAGAGGCCACTTCCCTTGTCCCCATGTGCTCATTTGCCTCCCCCAGGAGATTGCCCGGAGCTCCATCCAGATCACAGGGGCCCTGGAGGACCAGATGAATCAGCTGAAGCAGTATGAGCACAACATCATCAACTATAAAAACAACATTGACAAGCTGGAAGGAGACCACCAGCTCATCCAGGAGGCGCTGGTGTTTGACAACAAGCATACCAACTATACCATGGAGGTATGGCAGCAAGAAGTGTCGATGGCCCTTGCTATCTTGTCACCTTCTCAGGGCATTTTCTACATGAATTTTTTAAATTCCTTTTTCGCAAGTATGAGCATTAAGGATTTTTAAATCTTTCCACTCAATGTATGTGGAGAAGTTTTGTGAACTCCCTCTAGCACCAAGGCAGAGTTAGACTATGACAACATGGTTATTGGCTGGGGGTTAGCTCAATGATACAGCACTTGTCTAGCATATCTGAGGCCCTGGTTTGATCTCCAGCACTGCAAAAAAACACTTAATAGTTATTATTTTACTATCAATTAATTAGGTATACTTCTTTGGAGAGAATACCAGGAATTGGTCATGTCTACCAGTTTGACCCAGTTTAATCTTCCTGAGAGCCAGCAGGTATAACCCAGGCCCACTGTGCTACTTAGTAGATGGGAAGTTATCTTTAGTGATAAATAGACTACATATTGTACCTTGAGTCTACAAAGTGCAAGTTGTCATTGTTAGAACCCTGGCCTCACTTCTGAGTATTTTCTACTGCAGAATCTTGCAAAAAAGAATGAAAAGGTAGAATTAATGGGGGGAAAAACAGTATAGAAAAGTCTATGACAAACCCTACTTATCTTCACTTGGGTTGACTCTCCTGTTGGGAAAATGAAGAGACAACGTTGACAAGCTGATCATTCCCTCTTTCCCTTGGGTAGCACATTCGTGTTGGATGGGAGTTGCTGCTGACAACCATCGCCAGAACAATCAATGAGGTGGAGACCCAGATTCTGACCAGAGACGCGAAAGGCATCACCCAAGAGCAGATGAATGAGTTCAGAGCCTCCTTCAACCACTTCGACAGGGTACCACTCTCCTTTTGGTTATGTGAAAGGCAATTCTGTGGATGTGAAGCAATGCATCTGAAATAATATGCATGCTATCACTTTAAATATTAGTGCCCCAAAAAGTTTACTGGGAAACTGATTGAGTAAAACCAAAGGATAGTAGCTGCCAAAACAAGGTATGCTGAGCTCTGATGCTGCTCAGGGTGTCATGAAGTGTACACATGGGTGCTGTTTTGTGCAGCTCTCTCAATACATTTGTAGTTAATACCAAAGCTTGGTTTCTTCTGAGTAAAATTGTAACCTTAACGAAATGTGCTCATTGGGTTTAGGTCATTTTCCTAAGACTTAATTTAAACCTCTGATGTATTTTTCCTAAGTAATTGTTTACATAAAGCACATGGTGAAAATTTAACCCACTCTTTCAGCATATAAACTCAATTTTCGTCTAGATATGGGAGTACATGTCTATAATGTTAGCACTCAGGAGGCCGAGGCAGGAAGATCACTGTGAGTTCAAGGCCGGTCTGTGCTACATAGTGAGACCTGGCCCCCCCCAAAAGAAACACAAAATATCCTTCAATTTTCTTTTTTAATTAACAAAATTGACTGATAATATATTTTAAGGAAAAGAGAACCACAATGTGGTAATAATTTTTTTTGTAGTAAAAGCATATAAAAAGTTAAGTACTGCTTGTAAAATAGCATTTTGATTTGCATAATATTGAGCAAAACTAATTCTTTGTGACAAAATACCTATACTCCCAGCCACTCATGAGACTGAGGCAAAAGGATCACAAGTTCAGGACCAGCCTGGGCAATTTCATGCGACCTTGTCTCATAATAAAAATAAAATAAAAAGGGCTGGGTAGTAGCCCATTGTTCCCTGTGCATAATCCCAAGTATTGCCAAAAAAAAAATACAATAGCAAAACCACCACTAACCTCCATTTAACAATTGGTTTGGTAAATAAAAATGTTGTCTTATATTTAATTTTACATTGAGGATTAGATATTAGCTGATTCCTTCAAAACATTTCCATCATGTCCAGGGCTTTGTGTTGACACCCCTGTTTCTGCAAAGCTTGGGTTGTGGTTTGGCCTTACCTGGCCTCGGCTGAGAAAGCTGGTGTCTATGGGGGACCATCTTGCACACTGTTCTCTGTAGACACATACTGAATTTCGGGGATCAGTGTGTTTCCATATGGAGGAGCCACTGCCACCTGATCCAAGTGATTGTATCATAACTTTCAGTTGTTAAAGTTCTGGAAATGCTTTCATCTTGGGGAATTTTACAGATGACCTAGGTGGGCCATTAACGGCATTTCTCAGAATGCTTGCAGTATGTTCCACAATCAATAGGTGGGAGTAGTGAGCTACTGCTGAGTTCCTTTTGTTTCCTTTTGCAAGTGAGGTGTCCTTTCCTTTTGGTCTACCCTGCCTTCATAAATCCTACCCCTTTTTCCTTCCAACGAAACTGTTTTGTAACTTTCTGTGTTGGTGTTCCTTCCAGTGAGTCAGTCCCCTTTATGATCTTGGTAGGGCTCAGGGCAGCCCTTCTTTTGCTAGATTGTGCTTCCTTGGTCAAATAGAGCTGTTCATCTTGCCACTAATTCTCTATACTCTTCGCATGTCCCAACAGAGGAAGAACGGTCTGATGGACCATGAGGACTTTAGAGCCTGCCTTATTTCCATGGGTTATGATCTGGTAAGAGCAAAGTTAAAACTGCACTGAGTTGATATTTTATTGAGCTTAGATTTATATTATTGGGAAGTGACTGGTTTAAGTGTAAGGTACCACCTGTGGGATTGGTTCATTTTTATTACATGGGATAATATTTTTTGAAGGCCTGCCTGTTACCATATAAAACATATTTTACAAAGCCAAAACTTACTTTTATTCAGTAATTGGTTAGCTTTTTTTCCCAGTGAAGGAATCAAGAATATGGACTTTCCTAATGATTTTTAGGAACTTTATTCCTATAATTCACATACTATAGTTTACCCCTTAAAAGTGTACAGTTCAGTAGCATTTAGCGTCCTGGTGACTTAGCCCCTGATTTAAGGCGTTTTTACCTTTAACATTTTAAAAGGTAAGAAGTTTTTAGTAATAAATCAGCTGAGAAAAACTGACATTCCCATGGGCTTTGTCCCATTATACCCAAACTTCTTTGTTTCCCCTTAAAGCATATATTTAATATGATTTGTTTCGGCTCCTTCCAGAAATTGAACATAAAATCATGAGAGCCATCTCTGAATTGCCTATTTATTTAGCAATATCACTTCTATCACCTGCAGTCTGACAAAAGGCCCAACTCTTGCTTTGTTAGTCTTCCTTAGTTACATTATGTGACCCAGGAAAGCATCAGGGGTCACAAGAGGAAGGAATTCTTACATTCAGAAATTTCTGGCTTGGTGCTACAGCAACTTTTAAAATTGTTTGATGACAGTAAGCCTAAATCAACCATAAAGAGAATCCCTTTTAGAGACTGAAAGACTGCCAGATTATTTAAGTTTTCAAACACAAAGAAAATGAATGTCTGTCATCTTGTCTCACTCAGGGTGAAGCTGAATTTGCCCGCATTATGACCCTGGTTGATCCCAATGGACAAGGCACGGTCACCTTCCAGTCCTTCATTGACTTCATGACTAGAGAGACTGCAGACACTGACACTGCAGAGCAGGTCATCGCCTCCTTCCGAATCCTGGCTTCTGACAAGGTCTGCATTGCTGTTTTTCTACTTTAGCAGTAACACCACATAATTTTAGCAAAAGAAACAGGTTGCCAAAAGAAACCATTCTCATAACCAGTGCATTTTGTACAGCATCAGCACTGAATGGGGTTGAAAAATAGTAGTGTACAGCATACAGAGAAAATAGACTTTCCATCCCTGGTATTTGCATTGGGTCTCATGATGAATTTTATAGCAGGGCTAATAGTGTATATCTATGTGGGCATGTGTTACTGGTTTAACCCCATTACACATTCTAGATTGGTGCGTGTAACACAGAAAGAAGAAATTAAACAAGTCGGTTGTTAGAGAACTGGAAATTTGCATGTAACTATTCAGTCATCCTAAAAACTGGCAAGACTTTCATTACACATAGCCTAGAAATTAAGAATGTAACTGCGGGCTCAGAATTTTAAAATTTCATCCCCCAAACAGAAATATCTCAGAATGCAGAAATTCAATTTGGAAAAGGATTATTTTACCTGTGTTCTAATTGAAAGGATAAAAGAAAAGTACCACAGGGGAAGGTGGGATCCTAGAATACATCAGCTCAGCCATATTTATTACCATAAAAATCAGACAGGACCAACAATCTCAAAAATAATAACAAGTTTGTTTTACAGTGAATTGCTTATCGTAAGGGTGGGAACAGAGAGAACATCTGATTGAGGAGGTTATAAACCCTTACCAGCAGTAAACTCACTCAACCCCCGCACCCCCAAAAACCTCCTACTATATAGGGTGATTTATTTATTTTTGACCATTATTCACCAATCTGTTTTATCATAACTGTCCTACTTCTCATTGGATATCTGACATTTAAAAAGGAAAGCTCCACCACTAAATGTCAGTCTTACTATATACAGCGGTTTTCTCCAGTAGCAATGTATTTCTAGTTTTTTTTTTAATAAACTGAATAGAAAAATTACTCCATTTTCAAAAAGTACATGGCCCATACATTTTTGTTTCTAAATCAGTATACCAATTGAGTTAAATATGTACTCTATTCTCTTCAGTGTATGACATAAACTAATTGAACTATCTGGTATGAAATTTAGATCATAATGTTTATTGCACAAATTAGGGGTCTGTTTGAGAAACATTGATGATAATTCTCCATTTGCTTTTATGAAGCAATATTAAATTTCCTCCTGGCCAAAAAGCAAGTCACTTTGTAGATATGCTTCTACGGTAGGACTCAGCTTTTTGTTGGTTGCCTGGTACTGTGCTCAGTAGGCTCCCTTTAAATTGCTCCATTTTTTAAATTAAGCAAAGGCAAGAAATGTGTAAGTAGAATACTGTTCAGGTGCAGTGTTTCCTGTGATTGACTTGGCAAAAACCTGTGTGTTTTTCCAGCCATACATCCTGGCGGAGGAACTGCGCCGAGAGCTGCCCCCGGATCAGGCCCAGTACTGCATCAAGAGGATGCCCGCCTACTCGGGCCCAGGCAGTGTGCCCGGGGCCCTGGATTACACTGCCTTCTCCTCTGCGCTCTATGGAGAGAGCGATCTGTGATACCAAGTTCTGTAAGCCTTGATCCCATCAGAATGCAATAAAAGCTGAAGTCACAGTTGGTTTCCTGGGAACTTTGACAAGCTTTATTACAGTGAGAGAGAATTTTGTAGGAGCTCAGTCTAGCAGAGTAACGTGGCTGAAATGGATTTTTGATAGTGTATGTCATAGTGTGCTTCATAAATAGATTTATTTCTGAATCTTTAGCTAAATGTAATATCCAATTAGTTTGTTTCTTTGAGCAAACAAAGCAATTTACTTGCTTTGAAATTAGGAAGATCTAGGGATAGAAGAGAAGTAAAAAAAAAAAAATGTGAAAATCCAAAATACTCAAGATTCAAGACCAGGGGGAGCAATCACAAATTGGTAAATGTTTGATATTTTTAAAAAAATTTCCCATATCTACTATGCTTATGTGATTATCTCTAGGAGAATGTTTGGGGTTCTAGCACTTTATTTTCTGGTTTATCCAAAGATTAGCTCTACCTAAGTATAAATGGTACTGTTGTCTCTCTTTAGTCAAATTGAATATCTGAGATGGACTTGCCAGGGAAAGAAATGGACTACACAAAAAATTTAATACTTAGAATTTTTGAAATTGAATTTACAGTCAGTTCTTCATTATCTAAGACCAGATAGTCCTGTTAGTGGGTTTTAATGCCTTACTTACCTGAGGAAATGTAAAACTGAGTCATTACTAGAGATGAAAATGGGGTCAGTAGGTACATGAGTTTTAGAATTATTCAGATTCCTGTGCTTTTCCCAAAACTTATTCACAGAGATTCTTTAGAGATGCCATATGCAAGTGCTCTGTTTTTAAATAAGCAGGTTCCCACAGTAGTTGTTTATAACAAGAGACAGCAGGTACCGTCTAGCACGCCAGACAGGCCTTCTTGTGCTGTGTCATGATCTGTTAACATGAAGCTGGAGTTAACAGGAAGGGTCTACCTCAAGGGCAGTAGAGGTGAGTTTTTTTCACTGGAGGACCAGTCAGCACATAGCCCTTGGGTGGATGCCTTTTGTGTAGTATGCAGTGGGAGAGGCTTTTGTTGGTGGTCAGGTGTTCACCACCAAGAGGGGACAGTGCCTTCTAACAAGTCCCAAGTTTGACTGTGTCCATGTTAAGCCTGGCTCCATAACACCAGATGCCAACAGCACTCCTGACATCGAGCCCTGCCTTGTTCAATGTTCATTCCCTTTCCTGCTTATGCGACCATATGCTAAAACCACTCTTTCTGTTATTCCCCTTTGTTGACAGCTTGTGGAGAACAAAGCAGAAACTATTTATTTGGGTCCTTAACCAGGAAATGAGTCATAAACAAAACCAGTTACAAAGAGCAATTAAAGTCTTCCTAGAGAAGTAGCAATGTGCCTATTACCTACAGTTTGTTTCCTTAGATTTTTGTAGATTTCCGTAGACAGCTGGAAATATGACACTTTCCATTCACAACTGTCTGGTAACCTGATACTGTTATCACTACACTGACCCATTTAGAATCCTTGAGTTTTATGCATTTTACTTACTTCATTATTAAGTTGTTGGTAGTTTTACATTTCTAAAATATTTGAACCTTGAGTTTTATGCCAGATATTTTTTGAGTGGTATGTAGGTGAGCTCTTGACTCTTGTTTTATTTCAAGCAGGTGCTATATCCCATCTATAAACATTAGGGAGAAACTCAGAAGTTATTCCTCTTTGAGGTTATTACTAGGGGGACTTGTGTTTTAGGGCTGGTATGGGTAACTCACCTACCTAAAATTTTAACTTTACAACATTCAGTGAGAAAATGGATCAATATTATCTGCTAATAAACGAAGAAAGGAAATAAACTCTGAAAAACAATAAACATGTTTATATTCTCATTCTGGAAGTCACTTTTATTTCTGATGCTGAGTTATCAATTAAACTAAATTTGTAAAAGAAAAAGAATCCCTGTTTTTATTATTTCAAGGAATAACCAACCCCTTTGGTTACCTGCAAACAAACTTACTCTTAAAATTTCCATCATACTTTAAAACTCTCATTTGTATCTCTTAAAGAAGTAGAGACTGGCTTGTTGGGTACAGGGTATATTTGAGGTAGGGAATTAGGGTTGATCTAATTAGAGGTGAGTGATGAATGGATTAGGAGCAGGTCACTTGTGAATTCACAGTTGATAAATACAACACCCAACTCTAACCTCTAGGTTTCAAATTGTGAAGCTCTAGGTTAAATCTTGGAGATTATATATACATACATATATATGTATATATAATTTTTTTAAGGCTCCATGGAGATTCTGAAAACCCCTAACTGTAAACCTGTGGATTAAAGAATTGGTTAAAAGCAATCAAAGTTTTAAGATCATTAGAAAAGTCCTGAATGGAATGATTGATCATAGTAATGGCCAGGCAAAATCTTGTATGTCTAGTTGGTAATATAAAACTACTTGAAAATAAATAATTGGATTTTAGATGGAAACATTTGGCTTTTTCATCTTAGCTGGAGATGAGCTCTCTACAATTCTTACATGAAAGGAAACATCTAAACAATATCAAATCAGAAATTTGCTTTTTAAGAAGTTGCTAGTTGTTACTAAGATGACAAAGATTCACCTAGTTTTCCTGGGTTAGTTAAAAAGCTGACACTAAGTGTTTTTGCTATTTCTCTGAATTTTCTCAGATACCCTGGAGCCTGCACAGGGGTCACATTGAACTATCAGGGGCATTTGCATACTGCAGATAGCACTGTCAGTGGAGACTGGTTTTTGTTTTTTCCTTTTGGATTCATTAATAACTCAATCTTGCTGGGCCTGGTAGCACAGGCCAGTAATCCCAGCACTCTAAAAGCCTAAGGCAGAAGGATGGCAAGCCTGAGCCAAGTCTGGGCAATTTAGTTGCTTAGAGAGGCTTCTTGCATCAGTCTACCAAAGTGTTGGGATCATAGACTACCACAATGCCTATCAATTAAACTTTTAAAAGTTCCTTTGGCGGCAGTGCAGACTTCCCCATTGTTAGAACAGATGGGCAGAAGAAATGCTGAGGAGTCCACCAGGGTACACTCAGAGATTCTTTGGCATGGCTCAGTTTCTGGGAAACCATTATAGCAGACACACAGAGCTAGTTACCATGCGCCCTTTAGACAACAAGCTACTGGAGAAGGAAAAGATTAGCACTGTAGGTAGTTATAGAGGGAAAAGTAGAGACATTATGAGTACTTGATATAAACAAGGAAATGTTATTATGTTCACCACCTATTTGTTTTTGGTTTTTTTGTACCAGGGATTGAACTCACAACCTTGCGCTTGCCAGGCAGGCACTTACACTGCTGAGCTAAACCTCCAGCCCTTCACCACCTATTTGAAAAGGGCTGATCTGAGAAGAATAGATGAAAAAAGGATGAAATGAAATTAAAGTGGCAATGGCAGAAATGTTTTTTGAAGAGACAAATTACTTTGCCAAAAATAAAAATGGAAACTGGTGATCTAAATTTTTTAAAGCCATACTATAATTATTCTTGAGTAGAAGTAATTATCAAAGACATCATCAAATGAAACTCTTAGATTGAGTAAAATATTTATGTCCCTAAAGCAAAAGGATAAAAAGAAACACCTAGACATTCTGCTTTTTTTTTTTTAATTTTTTAATTGTAAAGACAAAATCTACAGTTGCCAGGCATGGGTTGGTATATGCCTATAGTTCCAACTACTTGGAGAGACTGAAGTAGGAGGGTCACAAGTTTCAGGCCAATTTGGACAATTTAACCAGACCCTGTCCCAAAAAATAAAAATAAAGGAAAGGGCTGGGGATGTAGCTCAGTGGTCGAAAACATGTTGAGCATAGGTTCAATTCCCAGCACCACAAAAAAAAAAAAAAAAACTACAATTAACTAGACACAAAAATAATAAAAATTCTGGACTTACCTTCCACACAAAAGTGCAAAAAAAATAATCCCAGCACTCTGGGGGATTGAGGCAAGAGGATCATATTTTGAGCCCAGCTTGGGCAACTTAAATGACTTAACATGATCCTGTCTCAAAAAAGAAGCTTGGAATGTAGCCCAGTGTGAAAGCCCTTGGGTTTAATCCCCTGTACTGCAAAACAAATAAAAACAAACAAACAAAACCCCACAGGTGATGTCAAGAAGGTAAAACAGTGAAGGTCCAAGAATCCATTCCCCTACCAAAACAAGTGAACTGGCAGAGGTATCTGAAGGAACTGTTGTGGAATTCTCATGTAGTAGCATGAACACAGGGCCCAGGAGGGAACTTGATGAAAGAACTGGTAGTTAATTTCAGTAAATTTCAGCTTTCTTGCAGTAGCCACTACCACATCCCAGGCCCCAGTCCCACAGCAAGCAGCTGTACCGCGGCACCAAGCATTCTTGGTGTGGCTTGCTGCAGCCAAGTGGATAATAAGGACTTGGCATTCTGAAAATCAGGGTTATGTGTTTGCATTACTGGTTGCTGAGGGCTCCTTGAGGTTTCAAACCTCGTGGGTTGACGTAACTTCCCAGGCAGAGAAATTGAAAGGAACAGAATCTTATCTTGCCCCTTTCTAGAGCCATTCATTTAAGGAAAGATTGGTAGTTGATGAAGAGACAGTGAAAGAGAAAATTTATAGACCACAACCAGAAACACACATTTTGCAGAAATAATTTGGCAGTCACCGAAGAAATACTCCAGGCCTCAACAGGCAAAACCCAGCAATCTCTGAGGAGTGGGAGAATTGGATTTCAAGAGTTATCAGAAAATAACACAATGTCTAATTCTCAATAAAAAATCACAAGACATGCAAAGAAACAGGAAAGTATGGTCTATTCACAAGAACTAAAGAATTAATAACCATCTCAAAAAAAATCCAAGCATTGGAATTATTAATAATGTTAAATCAACTAGCATAAATATGAGCTAAAGGATACCATAGGCAGGCAAATAAAGGACACCTGGAAAATGATGTACAAAATGAAAATATAGATGCTCCTTGACTTATGATGGGGTTACATCCAAACAAATGCCTTGTAAGATGAAGATATCATAAAAATGTACTTAATGTACTTAGTAACATACTGAACATTATGGCTGAGTCTAGCCTATTTTAAACATGTTCAGAAAATGTACATTAGCCTACAGTTCAGCAAAGTCATCTAACACAAAACCTATATTATGAAGCATTTAACATATCATGTACACACACGTGGACATTTTGTACATATGATGGGATGCAGAAATAGCACAAATTACGTAAGGTGAACAATATGCATTAGACCAGGTGAAGATATCTGACTTACCACAGCACAGGAAGGTCTTGGACAACTAACACTGGGAGTTCAGGTTTGGTGACAGCCCTTTAAACAACAAGCCAAGTAGAAACATCTCTTATTGAAAATGTAAAGCAGTTAAAATTCCAAGGTTTCATTTGTATTATTCAGCTTTTCTGTTGTGGGGACAAAACGCCTGACACCCACAG
This sequence comes from Dasyprocta punctata, assembly GCA_004363535.1. NCBI lineage: Eukaryota > Metazoa > Chordata > Mammalia > Rodentia > Dasyproctidae > Dasyprocta > Dasyprocta punctata. The sequence continues at coordinate 16,547 of RJWM01036844.1, forward strand.
TTTAAAAAAGGAGAGGCTTAATTTGCCTCACAGTTGCACAGGTTACAGTCTCTGGTCACCGGGTTCCAAGACAGGAAGTTTATATTGGAAGGTCATGGTGGAGGAAAGCTGCTCAAATGACATCCAGGGCAGCAGGGGAAGACTCTGGAGGAAGGGACCAAGCACCAGATATAGTCCCCAAGGTTGTGCCTTCATGACTCACTTCCTTCCCGGAGGCCCCCACCTCCCAGCAGCCCATTCAGCTAGGAGATAATCAATGTGTTAACACAAGGATGAGGAAAGTGTCTTCACTATCCAATCACCTCTCCAGGAGTCTCTTAATCCAGTCAAACTGACAATCAGGATTAACCAGCACACGCAAATAAGGAGTATTCATGAAAGGCATTTGTTTAACTATAAGTATTAGCAACATTTTGTAAACTCGTATTGTAAATAGAAGCCAGTGAGTCCAAGATCAGTTGAAGATAATAAGCAGTTGGTGTGCCTGTTTTTCTGGGGAGAGGATCTTGCAAGAACTTCTCCATGGACGTAGTAGCTGAGTGATTAGATACATGAATGCAGAAACCAAATTCCCCAGGTTTTTTTTTTTTTTTTTTGGCTGCACTTGGGATTGAACTCATAGCCTCATGCCTACCAGACAAGCGCTTGAGCCACTGAGCCAAACTCCCAGCCCTAGTTTTTTGAGGCAGGGTCGCACTACGTAGCTCAGGCCGGCCTTGCACTCGCGTCGTAGCCCAAGCCGGCCTCGAACTCACAACGCTCCACCTACCTCAGCCTCCGGAGTGCTGGGATTAAGGGCGTGAGCCACCACACCCAGCTTCTAAATAGTTCTATATCACCCTGAGGAAGTCAGAAGTCAATATCCCACCCTTTTACAGGAAGAGTCATTATCATTAAGCATCCCTCGCTTACTACGTGACTCGCTTCCCCATTTGTCCTTGATTTAATCAATTTTACCTGAGCAATTAATCTTTTTTTTTTTTTTTTTGCAGCACCGGGGATTGAACTCACAGCCTTGCGCCTGCCAGGGCAGGCGCTTAAGCCACTGAGCCAAACTCCCGGCCCTGGTTTTTTGAGGCAGGGTCGCACTATGTAGCTCAGGTCGGCCTTGCGCCGCGTTGTAGCCCAAGTCGGCCTTGAACTCACAACGCTCCGCCTACCTCAGCCTCCCGAGTGCTGGGATTAAAGGCGTGCGCCACCACGCCCGGCTTCTGAGCAATTAATCTTATTGGTTAACCATGGTTATGTCCCACCTTATGCCCATCTGCCTTACGAGTTCCCAGTTTTCCCCTTCATGATTTTATTCTATAAAAGTCCCTAAAAGTAACAG